>CAEFZY010076091.1:0-101795 GCA_903066815.1 Brachyrhaphis roseni
TTCCAAACCTGAAGGATAGTAAAACAGAAACACTTGACATTAGGGCTGTGTAATTTTTTCTATTCTATGATATTTATCTATATTTATTTTCCTCAGAACACATCGATTTTTCATCTGCGAATATCAATACATTAAATCCTACTTTGAGTTATATGTCAAATACACATGATTTAAATGACAGCTATCATGACATTTTTTACCCATTTAATTAAATAATGAAATGAAATAGATAAATTGCGTTATATAATATGTGAATAAGACAAAAAAAGGTTCCTTTTCTGCAGAACCAAATACACAAAGCCACCCAATTAACATTTAAACAAAGCAAATGTATTTAAAAAAACAACATTTATTGCACCAGTATTAGATCATATTCAATTAATTCAATCCAAGTCTATGAAAAGTCACAAAATGTCACTAAAATCCCTCTGTCCCTCTAAAATCTTTCTGAAAATCTTAAAAATGTATCGAATTGTATTGTGAGCAGAATACCACATATCGCATTGTATCATGAGATTAGTGTATCGCTACTGATGAAACTCAAACAGCACAACACATAGCAAAAAAAAAACAGCAGCACTTACATGTCTCAGCCACAGGTTAGTTTCCATAATTTGATTCACCTCATCCTATAGAAAGAATATAAATGCTGAACAAATAATTTATGATAGATAAAAGAGCCGATGGATGGATGGTTCTGTGTTCTCACCACTTTAACAAGCTGTGATATGGACACTTCAAACTCCACCGTAACTGGATCAGACACATTCTCCACAGGTCGGATGAACTGGTTGTATCTTCGGAACAACCTCCGGAATAATCTGTCCTCTGCCTTGGATGAGAAGTAGCCTGGAAAAAAACGGAGGGAGACGACGTTGAAAAAATTAACAGAAGATTAGCAAAAATGGCAAAAAAAAAAAAAAAATGCCACTTTACATTGACTGAGTTAAACTGGAGCTTTGTGGAGCTGTCTCTGATTATCAGTGCCAGTAAATTAAACTTGACACTAATACTGCAGAAAGGTCACCCCTCCAAACAGATTTATTCTCAGAGTCTGCAAACAGAAAGTTATTATAGGGACTCAAAGATTAATTTTTTTCTCACATCAAGGCTATGTTTCCCAAGCATATGAGACAGTAACAAACAGGCAGAAGCTGATGAAAATTTGATACAAATATGGTGGTTAATGATGTATAATGATCAATATTTCTTTGTCTTCTGATGTTATTTTTTTAAGTTAAATAAAAACAAATACAACAGAAACACAAGATTGTTATGTTTAGCAAAAACTAAAATAGTCGTCTCTGTCAGAGACAGTGAAATGTCAACCATATTGACATTATCTCCTTGTAAAACTCTGACTAAAAGTTAACATAACTTCCTTATAGAAAATCTTTACCATTATCTTAATGTATTTTTTAATGATAAGTTCAGGGCATGGACCAGGACCAACTAAAGAAAGAGTGCAATGAAATTCAGATATTTAGCTGTAATGTATAAGGTGAGACAAACCCTTTCCATTAAATCAGACTAGCATTGGTTATAGGATAAATAAAATCCTTCTTGTTTCCTTTAAAGGTTACTTTATTACTTTTTTCATCATCATTTGAAAATGCAGA
This sequence comes from Brachyrhaphis roseni, assembly GCA_903066815.1. NCBI lineage: Eukaryota > Metazoa > Chordata > Actinopteri > Cyprinodontiformes > Poeciliidae > Brachyrhaphis > Brachyrhaphis roseni. The sequence continues at coordinate 1,620 of CAEFZY010076091.1, forward strand.
AGCAAAAGCTTACCTACACTAAGATTAACAGGCCTTTACAACTTGGCAAAGCCCTGATGAGGATGTCTGTTTCAATGCCAAAAGAAAGCCGAAAGACCTATAGAAAGTGTTTTTACCCACAATGAAATCACCTGCAAGGCCAGTCAGGAAGAAAGAAGCAAAGAGCAACATAAAAAACAGATTACAGCAAACAAATACATCCAGGAACAAAGACTGTGATTTTTAAAGACATTTCCTGTGTTCTGTTAAAATTATAGTTTTTTTTATCCATCATAACAAAGGTTAAATTTGAGGCTGAGAACAACACCAGTACACTTCACAAACTGTAGATGCCATCATAATGGAAACAATATGATAAGAAAAATACTGAAGAAACATCTCAATAAAAGCCAGGAAGGTGAGACTTGGGGACAAATGGCTCCTCCAATGGACCTTTACTGTTCCACCAAATTATTTTCAAAGTAGCTAAAGAACCAAAAAGTAGTTTTTATGAGTCCATTAAAAAACTTGATTTCAATTAGATGAAACTTTTGGTTTCATCTAAGCTTAAAAGTTGTGCCAACAAACCTGACTCAGTGACACCAGTTCTGTCAGGAGAAAATAGGCAACGTTTCAGCAAACTATTGTGAGAAGTTTGCAGAAGGGTAACAAAAATGCTTGAATGAATCTGTAGTTTAATAGGTAATTCCCCAAAAATTGACAAAATATATGCAAAACTACTATTCTCACATTTAGAACATTTTAAAAATGGTAATCCGAACTCACCTAAAAGTGAAAAGTTTAATCTGATTTAATGTCTGAGAGTGATAATGGAAACAATTGTCTTTTCGCCCCATGTATGTAAATATCTTTTTTCAAATGTATGTAATAATATCATTGGAATGTCAGAGCATAAGTTGAGCTCCATGAAATCTTCAGCAGCCTTTTCTTACTCAGTCAAATCAGATCGATTCCAGTTTATTCCTACAGCATAATACCCATACTGTCTCAAGACATTTTAAAATCAAGTGATAAAACATTGAAGTGGACACTAAAATGAGAAGGTGACCGTGTAAAGAGGCCAGTGCAGGTGGGGAATGTTTCTTCTCTTAGCAGGCAAGGTGCTGAGCTTGCTGCTTTTGATAAATAAAGGTTAAAAAGAGACTGTGTGAAAAATACAACATTCTGCAGGAGAGGTTCCTTGTTTATTCCTCAAAATTTCTCAACAAAACCGCTGAAAATACCTTATCTTTACTTCATCTTTCCCTTGAAACCATCAGTCAGTAAAATCTGTTATGATTTACTATACTGCAGTAATGACAATAGACTGGGACATACACTCTAACCATTTGTGTCCAAACTGCAGCTGTTTCAGTTTATTTTAGGAGAAACAGAACAGCTTGTACGCTACAGTATAACAAATAGATCCTTTTATTTGCAGTAGCTATTTGTGCAGTAGCTGCTGACCATGTTAGGACTCATGATAATTTATGAAATTCAAATGATAATTTAATGATGACCTTATTTAAAATCTGACAAAAACTTAAGCAAGTATAAAAATGGAGCTCAATTCAAAAAGTTCTTATTTTAAGCTTTGCAAAACAGTCTCTTCTAATGTGATATGTTTGCATTTATAAAGGTCTGTTCTCTCTCTTTTCTTGCAGGATGTTGACAGAGCATTTCGCTGCTGAACTGTCCATCTCTATCAGTAGAGGATTTCAGTCAAAACAGAAAAAACAGCCTCTGCAGAGGTGTGTCTGGAAGAGTGAGCCGAAGATCAGATTGTGAAAAACTGCCACAAGTAATGCTTATGGTGGCACACAGACCTACGTCTGTCTGAGCAGAAAATGTTGCCTCACGTGGGACAGCATGCAGTCACGCCACCGGAGAAAAGTTATAAACACTGGAGACAGGTCTACTAAGGCTTCTCTCACCTCCAACTTTTACTTTAAAATAATTGATCTAATTACCTTTTATAATATGTTCATAACCCCTTGATAATGTTCTCTAAACTCAACACTGAACACCAGCTGTTTGCCTTTTTTGTGTCTTTGAACAGCAAAATCACTTAAGACACAAACATGTTGAAAATCTAAACATGAAATTTCCCATCACAGCTTTCAAGTCAAGTAAAGATGTGCATATTATTGAAGGCTTTCACAGTTTGAAACCATCAAAAAACAGGCTCTTTATTCGCTGCGTGAGTCAGTTAAGAGATTAACTTTTTTTTAAATAAAAAAGATAAGGAGGATTTATTTGATTTGCAGAGATATAAACAGTCACTAAAGGGGATTTTTAAACAACTAAATAAAACATAAATTTATCACTGAGTCCATTTATGCTCCACAAATCAAAAGAAGCTTCATTTTAATACTCTCATTTAGCTATTATGCTTTTCTCTGCACAATTTTATAATGTGCATCATGTTTCATACTAATATAAGTAGGAAATAGTGAAAGTACTTCAACTTGTACTATTCGTTTTTTAAGAAAGTATTAGCTATAATTAAAAATAAAAGTCTTAAATGTCAACTAAAGAAAGTAAAGGTGTAACCAGATTTTTTTTACATCAAAACAATTGCAGTTAAGATCTTTCATCATGAATAGTATAAAATATAACAAAAACAGTCTTTTTTTATTTTTTTTATTCCCAGCCGTGTTGGGTTTATTATTCTTCTCATATGGCTGATGTTTACAAAAGCATTCTCAGATAAAACTGGGCCGTCTGAAGAAGTTCACTTTAATCAAATCTGTACAATGTTAGAGGAACCTTTGTATTGAAATAAATGTAATATCCGCTGTTCATGCAGTAAAGTCGTAAGCATGTCTAATGAGAGCAACGTGATGAACATCTTCCAGACATCCTGAATCAGTTCAATTGTTCACGTTCTCAAAAACTGACTGACTAGCCGGAGCAGGAAAAGTCCATTAAGAGATGAGCTGTGTAAATCTGCACGTCTCTATCTGAGTCTGATAACAACACTGCAGCTCTGATGTTACAACAAGCCCCAGCTCACCTCAGGGGGGGCAGTTTCATTATGATGTCTGAGCAAACCAAACAATAAGATCACATGACTGCAGGCAATATGCTGTCCAACATAAAGGACGAAAGTAGAATCCAGTGGTTCTGCATCAAACAGCAGAAGTAGCTGTTTGATATCACTAATTTAACAAGCAAATTTTATCTGGTGTAAAATTTTATTAGATTTTCATTCAACAAAGGAGTTTGTTTGTGATAAGTAATGAGACAGGAAGCTCTTAAAAGCTAATAAAACAACGTAAAAGTAACATCAGTTTTGAAAATAAGATCTTGTGTATTTATTTAAAGGATTTTTCCTTCTCAAAAGTCTAAAATGATTTCTGACCTGGTTTTTGAATCCCTCCATGACGATTTATCTCGGTGATGAACTCCAAGTCTTTGAAGTTGAAAGGGCTCATTGCCATCACCCTAATTTTAACATTTTCAAAGCATTTTAAAAATAAGAATTCAACGCACAAGTTTGAAGTTACACCAGGATTATAATTATCAAACAAGCGTCAGATATAATTCTGGCAGAAATTTCACTTTTCTTGGCTGAGTTTTAAAGCTTATGTAATAACCAGAACCACATTTTTAATCATAAAATTAAACTTTTCAGAAACCCTTCAGAAATAAGCTACTTCAAAAGCCAAAATTATTATAAGATGCCTTTTATTACCACCTTTCTTACTGGCACTGTAGCTCTTTGTAGACCAACTACTTTCAGCAAACCTTGTGTAATAGATGAATTAGTCACAATTTAAAAAACATAAAAATAAAAATTGTTTGAGCAAAGGGAATTAAAACCACTAACATCTCATTACTGTGCTGCTGTAAAGTCTAAAAGTTTCCTCAGGTCACTGGCTGAGGCGAGCTGCTCCTTAAAGCCTTAATAAAATGACGTTTCTCTGGAGACACTTGTGTAATTTCAGCTCTTGGTACCTGCCTTAAAAACTGCCCACCGCTTGCTGATTTGCTGCGGCGCCAGAACCTTGGTAAAGCCTGTAATTGGCTGAGGGAAATCCAGGGCAATTATAATCAGTCAATTAATTGGACCTTTTGTTCTTTGTTGCAAAGGAAAAGTAAAATAAATCCTCTCTTGGACCAGTAATTCCCCTAATTCCCTGTACTTGTTTTTTTGTTTTTTTTTTCTGGTCAATCTTAAGTATTCTAGGCTTAAGAGTGTTAAATATAACCTCTTCACTCCTTTACCCTTCAGATGATCGTGTGTAACTTCTCCTGCTTGCAACATTTCCCTGATATGTAAAGTAAGGCTTAAGTGTGTGCAGTGGGTAATTCAAAACCAAGCATTTGAAACCTGCTCATGCATGAACAAATACATGCATAGTCTAAGAGTCCTCTAAGTAATCACAGAATAAGCGAAACTAATGAGAAAATAAGGCAAGGTCCCATGTTCACTTCACCACTCCAAGCATTCAGCATGTGGAGAAAAGTGAATTTCCAAAAACGCAGATAGAGCATCTTCATAGCGATGCAACAATGCTACATGACACATTATCAAAAAATAACATGATATATTTTGATAAGTTCAACGAAACGTGTACAAAATCGTAACTGAGCATGAGATCAAATTGAGTGAACCACAGTACCAGATAAATAAAAACATTTTTTTACACTGTAATGTTGTATAAATAATCAGTGTTTTAGATTTAGACTTACTTGAAAATACTTGGCTTGTGCTATGAAAGGTTTTATAACATCAGTCGAGTCTTTTAACACATTATCATTTTGATCGGAACTGTTTTTTGTCTCTGATGATGAAAACCACATGAAATTAGCCTGACAGTCACACTTCAAATTACAAAACCTTCTGAGTTTTTCTTGTTTTCCTTCCCTGTCTTTATGATGTCAAATTGAAAAGTTTTGGTTCTGGCACGGATGGAGCCAAGCCAAACAATCAAGCATTTCTCTTTAAGGAAAAGCAACACTGATTGAGACTTAGCAAGACAAACAGTGAGTGTGTTAGTTTCTCTTGTGGCTTCAGGAGGAGAGAGCTGCAGAAAGACCCATGGCCTGTGGGAGACTCTTTGATCAGACATGCGGCTAACAGGATGAGCCTGGGAGCCTGTGGTGGACAGTCTGAAGGAACTAATTACCCTCCAAAAATACACCACTGACAGAGAGCGAGAGTATATGGAGAAGAGATACAAAGAGAGAGGGAGGCAGTGGCATGAGGAGATAGGAGGAGAAAATTGACAGCAGAAACGTGCAGAGAACAGCCAGATAGCATGGGTCTCCTCTCCAGGGGATTTGATGGCCTGACTTTGACACGCTCGGTGACGCAAAAGAGGATCCACGGTGATTACTGCATTAGCCACGACCATCCAAATGAGCACGAGCTGCAGGACGAGACTCTTCATAAAGAAGAGCTTGATGAATATGTGGCCAAGTGAATTGTATGATTGTGAACACAGGTGCCTTTTAATGCCATTATTCTTGCAATTCAACAGTTCATCCTGTGGACGGATTTTAAAAGGAATATATATATATATATATATATATATTTATATTTTTATATATATATATATGTGTGTTTTTTTATTATTATTATTCTAAAGCATCTTTGTTGACATCTTTTCAGATATTTTTCTCAACCTATCTGTTGTTTTTAACATAAAGGATTAGATTAGATAGTAACTCTGTGAACTGATCCAGTCAATTTAAACTGAAAAATTAACATAATTCTCCTCTTAAAAATTACTGTTTTCAGATTATAGCTGTAAATTGAGTTTAAAATGTGTTTTCCTAGCACTGATTCTCAAGTTTATGAATGTTTTGTTTTTATGGAAGGACAAGAAGAAGAAATCAACACTGTCATTTATAAAGACTGACAGCTCATCTGTTTTGCAGATAAAAGGGAGGGTAGAAAGATTGTAAAATTCAGCTGTGTATCTTATCCTTAAAACATTGAGACATTATGAAGCGGGTAGGCCAAATTAAGAAGATTCTTTCAGTAGCCAACCAGAAGCCTATTTAAAATACAAAGCTATAAAGCCATGGAAATACCAGCGGGGAATCCGTGCATGTCATATGTGTCTTTGAGAGACGATGGATCAGGCTCATCTATCACGTCTGTCAGTCACGCTGACTGAATCAGGACTCAGGGAAGATATTGAGAACATGTGTCTCAAAGTCACAGAAAATACAAAAGTTTGCTCCTGTTTTTAGATCTTCAGGGATGCAGATGTCTTTGTTGTATAATCCTTTCAATGTCTCTGAAACTCTTTCTTTTTCCCATTTTTTCCACTTTGCTGTACACATGTCGAGAGTCTCCTCCTCCTGGTGTATGGCACCTACAATCTTTAATTTGCTTTAAGTTTTGAAAGCAATATATATGAATTCTTAAATGATACTCCTTTAAAACCCATTGCATCTGCCTCCAAATCCCTTCAGTATTACATTGACTCCCACCTGTGGATTTTGCAAAGGAGAATAGGCAAAATATGCAGTTAGCCTATGTGGAAAGCCAGTGGATCTTAAGATCAGAATATTGCAGTGTTTTATTAATTTTAGTCTTTTTCTGTTTTTTATGATAGTTATTATGTTTCATCACAAAAGACAAAATGATAACAGGGTTCATATGCAGACTCAGGATTTTGTGATCCTGTTTCATTTGATTGGATCAAATTTAGGGGTTTTTGGGGTTTTTTTTACTTCTCACAGTGCTTTTGAGTCAAAGAAAAGAAAAAGATCATCCATAGATCTGCATGTTACTCATTACCATTTCTGCTCCCTTTTAACATTTCCATCATTTTCTGTCAGTTGCTGCATTTATCAATCTGCCATCCACTTCTAAGACTGAGACATTTTGTTTCTGGAAAGCAGAACGTAATTATGATCTTATCACAAGAGGACAGGCTTTGTTATACAGAGATTAAAAAACACAAATTACCACATTATATTAGAAAATGTACTTATAATATCAGGCAAATAAGATAATTAGCTTGTGATCTTGAGATATGAGAATTTAAACATCGTTATTCTCTCAACTCGACAGGAGTTCTCACAACCATCATAAGAACCATAAATATATGTATATATATATGTGTGTGTGTGTGTGGGGGGGGGGTGTTAGTGTTTAGTTGCAAATGCAAACTTCACACAGGTCAATGCCAACCAGATATTTTTGTGAATACTGAGAAAACTGAAGACAGTTTAGACAAAACTCCTTTAAAAATGTGATTTATATCTTTCTGAACTGAAGATTAAACAGTACATAGAATTTGCCAGGTCAGTCAAGTCAGGAGGAGACTGAAGATGCAACAGGATGAGAGTTTCAAAAATATTTTTGTTTTTCAACCAAGGGCTGAAATTTAAAAGTTTTTCTGCAGGAATAAATTTACTGGCAGCCAGATTGATATGCAAAGAAAGTAACTGTTTTTAACAGCCTATTTAAGGAACACAAGCTGAAAACTTTGGCCTTTCCTCCATCTGAAAGTTTTTCATTTAGTAAAGAAAAACTTTCTTTTTACTTTCTTTACTGCCATACTGCCATCCTGAAATGTACCCCATGCAATTCCCAGCATAAAAGAGCAGAGTGTCCCAGAGGATTTTGACAGTCTTGAAGAAGATGTGAGTTTGGGTCTGTAAATCTGAGGGCACCATGATGTTTAAGCTCGTCCATAGGAAGGTGGAAAAAATCGTTTTCCTGTGATGGCTACACACCATGTGTGCACCAGCGTTTGGTTGCAATAACCACATGACAATCGTGTTAAGAGGATCCTCAAGCTGCCTCACAGCCACACACTAGCATACACACACACATACACATTGGTTGCCTGTCAGGCTTTAATGCAACTATATTGCTTCTGGGAGCGAAACCAGAGAGCTTTTCTGTAGTGCACAGCAAAGCTCAGATGAGCATTTAAGTCTTTGGAGCCAATATAGCAGGTGATAGTGGGACGTGAGTCGACAACCCTATACAAGAATGCTTTGATAAGCGTTACAGAGCTAACAAAAATATTCGTCTGATTCTTGAACTGCAACCAAGGCAGCAGATTCAAAGCATTCACTTCTAATGAGTTGTGTTTTTTTTTTAATTATCAGCAACCTGCAGCTCCTGCTCTCTGGGGCCCAGCTAGTTCGGAGGAGGCAGATCCTCTTTGCACTGTTAACATGCAGCCACAGCCTATTAAAATGCACAGTGAAATGAGATAAGGGGTCAAGCATAAACTACAATGCGGATTAGACGAGGAAAAATGCAGGCGTGGCTGAACATCTCCCTCAGCTATTTCGTGCTGGAGATGATGCAGGCGAGAAGCTGCAGGGAAATGCATTATGTAGTCTATCTCTAATCACTCCCTTTCAGACCTGAAGGAACCCATCCTGTCCTAGAATATGTCGATGCACACCGCCAGTCTATCCCACGGGCTGAAACTTTGTTTTGAATGTCATATTTCCAACAAACACCTCCGTATTTAACAAGTCTCTTAGTCCCTTCCTCTGAGCTACTTCAGTCAGATTCTATTTTTAAATAAAATACCCCAATCCCATGAACGGATCAGCATCTCCTCTGTTTTGGGGACAAATCACCAGATCCTGGATAGAATGAGACAATACCTTTTGAAGCCCACAAATCACATCCCCACTGGGAGTGAATGTGTATACAGTATGTATGTCAGTGGATATTTTGAAGTAATTCCTCTGAATGAACAGTTGCTATTGAAAATGATACAAAAGAGATTTATGAACAAAAGGACAAAGCAACACAATACACTATTTGTTTCTCTTTTTTTCCATTAAAGTGCCAAATTAAAAACTTCTACTGAGAAAAACTGTATTTAATCTCTGCTGAGCAAAATCTGTCCTCCTCTGAGAACACTGACACTGTCACACTTTCAAGGCATTGCTTTCTTCTGAGATTCTCTAAGTTCAAGGACAAAGCCGCAGCAAATCTGTAATGATAAGGAGAATGACAGAAGAGTATGAAAGGGGAAGTCGGGAGAGTTTATCCCACAGATTTTGTAGAGGAAACCAATCCTCCCTTCAACTACTTCTCTGTGTCAGGTTACAGGATGTGAGAAGACACTGACTTTCACACAGCAGACATGGCATGATCACATAGAAGCACTTAATGCTGCTCCCAATGGGAGATCTGCAGGAACCACATCTGGAACAGCCTTGCAGCCGCATGCAGGGCTTTGAAGCTAAAAAATTACACTGACATTGACACTCAGTACATAATGTGTGAAACTGAAAAAAAAATAACACATCTGTCCCGTTCTGAAAATCCAAAATGAGCCCATATGACCCGTGGAGTTGTTGTCATGTATATAGCAAACAGAATAGCATAAAGTAAAACATGATATGTACAAAGTAAGATCTCAGCCTGCAGCTTAAAGTTTCTCTAATTTGTGTATCAAAGGCAGTTCATGATTTTTTAGGAAACACCAGCTAATTTATTGATGGTTTATTCTCACATCTTACATAAAATTACTCTTGACATTTTCATGTAGGGCCTCTCATTTAGCTTGGCAATGCAATGTCCTTTTTTCTGCCAAGGTTAAAAAGCCCTATAAAAAAGTAATCAAAAATGTAGTACCATAATCTCCCACTCAAATGTTTGAAAAATCCAACCATTATTTTATTACCTTTATTCAAGATAAATCATAAATTAAGAAATTATTGTTTTTATTTACTAAATCGCAACATTTTGCACCAATTGTTCTCCCTCCTAACAATTGCTGTGAAATCAATGTAAAAGAAGAATCTTTAATTTTATCTTTAGTTACCTTTTAAAAATTATGGAAGCATCTCGCAATTCCTAATAAGTTATCGTTTTTAGTTTTCTGGCAGAATAAAACCACATTTCTATTCAATGCTCATGCTGTGTTTATAATGTCCTTCACTTTGAGAAAGTTCCCAGGACAAACAGAACCACATCATTACAGACGTACCACCACACTCAACATTTGGTGCTTTCATGTACGGTTTTCTTTGCTCCAAGCGTTTGCCACATGAACTGCTTGTACTAAAGACGTCAGTCTTGGTTTTGTTTCACTAAAGAAAAGTTCAAGTTAAACCAAACCCAACAGGTTTATGTTTGTGATAGTAGCATGTTTTGTTTCTCCTTTTGGAAAGACTCTGATGAAACATGTTGGAATGTAACATCTAATGGGTGTTATAGAGTCTTTGTGACTCCAAAACACTATTTGCTGCAGTTCTGACATCTGGATATTATTTCTTATCTCCCTTGACAACTCACTGAATGTCTAGGAAAATATGATCAAGTATAGGTGAGAAATTGTTTTCTTGTAACCAATACGGGAGGAGCAACATACAGTTCTGTGAAATATTTGCTGTTTTACAGATTTCTTCAGGTTTTCTCTTTTAGTTCATACCTAAATGTTTCTAATTGAGCATATTAGAGGAAAAAAAACACATCAAATGAGTGAAAACAACCTATGAAAACCAACATTGCCCTATGTAAGAAATGTAAGAATATGTGATACAGCTGTTGAAGGATGAAAGCAGAGAAGCTGAGGAAGAGAAACTAATTAAGACAAAGGGAGCTGAACTAAGGCTCAAAAGGAACTACAAACCAAGAGCAAAATAATAACACATATCTAAGAGAAATTAATACAAATGTACAAAGAACAAAACACAAGAAGAGACTAAAGGAATTGACTAAAATGGCCATCTTTCCAACATTGAAAAAATAACTGAATAAGGAAAGACTTATCAAACATAAACAAAAAACAAGAAAAATGATTGAAACACAAAAGAAAACCTAAACTCAAGTAAGGATTGTGACACCATTGAGTTTTTGCACAAGTTGCAAATGAGTGTTTTATATCTTTTTGGAAAACTTGACCCAGTTGTTCTTTCAAAACTATTTCAGTCATTTTAATTTAGCATTGCTGTAGAGTATTGAAAATAAACAGCCTGTTTAAAGTAATTCATAAAGTCATAAAGTATATTAATAAGTTTTAAGCCAGAGTGAATGTTTTCTCTGAGAGGTTTTGACATGCTGGCCACTCCTGGGAAGGCTCTACACTGTTCTATGTTTTTTCTCCATTTGTGTGTGATGATTTGTGTGTGATGGTTTGTGTGTGATGATTTGTGTGTGATGGTTTGTGGGTGTCTTAATGCTTTGAAAATGACTTTGTAACCCCTTCCGGATAGAGAAGTCCAGGCAGTGCGCATCTGCCTTCATTTGTTTGCATGTTCTATTGTCGTGTTCGAAAATAAATGTGTTTGGAGCAAACCGAACACGTCCAGAATGAAGTTGTGGTGACGTTTAAAACAAATTAAAACAACACGTTGTGTGTACATCTTATAAAGATGTGAATGTCTCAGCAATTGAAAAAGTTTAATCATTGCTTTGCTTTGGGGTAGCTGCAGGGACACAGTTGCTTCTGCGCTCCTGGAAAAAATCTTCAAACAGAACAGCTATGAATTGTGATTCCACAAATCTGGCCTTCATGAAAGAGTAAGAATAAATTTTTTTAGAAAAAAAAGCATATGATGCTTTTCTTTTTTGTTTTTTTTCCCAGTAGGGATAAGGAAGCTTTTAAGAGTTGATGGAAAGATTGATGTAATATAAGGCAGTCTAGGAATAAAACATAATGGAGGTTGAAGAAGACTTGAGACTGAGATGGAAACTCACCTCCCAGCAGAACAAAGACTCTAAACAAAAAGCCAGAGCAACAATAGAACAGTTATAGTCACAAATAATGGTGTATCAAAATGGCCCAGTCAAAGTTCAGTCCTACCAAATGGGAAGACTTGAAAAATGATGTCTATAGACCCTTTTTATGCAATGTGTCTGATCTTTTTTTAACCAAAGGAAAAGCTGGTAGAAACATATCTTGCAGCTGTAAATGTTGCAAAAGGTGATTTTAAAAAGTATCGACTAAAAGGACCTGAATGTTCATCCACCCTGCATTTAATGTGCAACACATTGTGTTCATTTATCAAATGAAACACAATGAGGTTAGTGTTTAAAAATGTGAAAAAGTGTCCAGAGGACATGAATAGTTTTGTAAGGCATGTCCCTATAAAACTGCTATAAAAGACTGGCCTCCATCAGGACAGATATTAAGATATTAAAATATAAAACAGTCATCATTTTGGGCGTGGACATCTGTCTTATGTGAAAGCAATAAATGTTTAAGTAACAATATATTCCTCATCTTGATGTTCACCTCTTTTGGTAGACTACTCCCAGTTCCAGTTTCATTTTAGACCTTATGTATGAGCTATCAAGAGCTCTAAGAAAAACACCACATAAACAAACCTGGAGCTGCCAGGTTTCATGATTTTATTTAAAAATACAAAATAATACCTGCATGCTTTCTATATGGGACAGAACATCTTATATTAAAATGAGAACCTGTCCTCATTGTGTTGCTTCAACTCCCAGAGGAATTTCAGGTGACTTACTTGCTTTAGAGCTATTTGTCATCGTCAGAATGCCTTCTTGTAGAAATGTAGCACAACCTGGCTCATGAGCTGAAGTTAACTTTTGCCAAAAACAAAACATTCCAACTTATTTCTCCATGTGTGCTTATTCAGAGTGAAATAAAAACATTCATTTTTTTGCGTAAGAGCGCAGAAGAGTTAACTTCTTACGTTTTTTACAAAGTAAGATGAAAGAAAATTAGGTGAGGATGTAATAAAAGTCAGATAAACAGCAATGCTTGTTTGCGTCTCGATCAGATAAGGAGCGCAGTCTCTTCTTACCTTGCGCTGCGAGGAGCACCAACAGCAGGAAGACTGGTAGTTTGCCGAAGAAATTCATCGAAGCATCTGAGCCTGGCGATGCCTTAATTGGATAAAAATTTGGTCTCGGACTGCGGGTTCCAGTCTCTATTTACCTGCAGAGGTCTGTGAAGCCCGAAGACTCCGCTTTTGCGTTCCTTTACGCGTAGAGGATGGTGCGCTGCGCCGACATGGACAACTTCTCCTCGTCCCGCCTCCCCTCCATCGTCCCCAGCTCCTGCTCACAGCACACCCTCCCTCTCACCCTGTGGGTAAACTTGGCGACCTGACTCACAGCGAGTCAGAGACGATGAAATAATGAAATTATTTTTTATATATATACACCATCAGGCTCGTCTGGAAGGCTGTCCTTGCAAAGGCGATATTATATTGCATTTGTCTGTTCAATACACAACAGATGTGCTTTTTACACGCCTTTCAAAAAGGGAAAGAAAATATTAAAAATGACTGAAAGTATTACAATGACTGCATACCTGCACAACGAAACGATCCAGTGTTTTCACCATCGAGCTGCGTTTGGCCCATTTAGTCACTTAATTGATTTTGTAGGCACAACAATGCTGAGGCGGCATAAAGCATTAGCTGCTCCATAACAGAATCTAAGAGGGCTGCAGAGTCTGCCCATTTCATATAATGGAAAGCTATTGATGTACATCATGAAATAGCAGTGAAAATATTGAGGCAAGTCCAGATTAAATACTGGCTCATCTTTGAAGGAAAGCTGACAGTGCAATGGACAGAAGGAAACATCAGGACTCTTAATCTACGTCTACAATGTGCTTTTATATTTTGGTTGAAAAATCAGCATCATCCTATAGTTTTTCCCATTGAACTTCTTCACATTTTTTGACAGCAAACCTGTGTGTTTCATTTTTTACATGTAGACTAACCCAAATAATGGAAGGAAAATGACGGCATTTTTGCAAATAAACATCTGCAAAGTGTGACTTGCATTTTGATTTATTCTCTTTGCCTCTAAATAAAATGTAGGAAACTGATACGCTTTAGGAGGAACACAATTAGTAAAGAACGTCATGAATACTGAACATAAGTGAATGATCATCACTGTGAACACTAAGGAAGGTTTAGGATAAATCTGTGATTTTTGAAGCAGTCAGGATGTAAAACTATGTCCAAAGTTTGAAAGATCTCACAGAACAATGTTCAGTCCCTCATCTAAAAGTGGAAAGGATATGGCACAAGTGCAAACCAACCAAAATATGGTTATGCACTTCAACTAACAGCCTATGTGTGTTTTCAAATTCAATTCAATTCCAAACTATTTTATTAATCGTAATCCATCAGTTTGATTTTATGAAGAATCCGTCTTTGCACCATCGTCTTGAGTGTTTCTGCAGTAGTTTTCAGAACACAACCAGCCTTATTTCTTCCTCTTTGCTCTTTCTTGTCTTTCTTCTATGATAACTGTGGAGGAGTTGCACAGGTCGGACCATCTGTCCGCATCGTGATGTGGCGAGGTTTTCTTCAGCAACGACGGCTCAGCTGGTTTGAGTTGACTGGACGACAGAAGGAAAAGAATTGAAGATTGATGTTTACAGAAGCTCAGATGTTTAACGCTGGTAAAGACAATATTTATAAGATCAGCAGCTTTAACTGTAGTAAAAGGTGGTTCAGGTGGGAAGAACACAAAATTATGATACAATATATTTTTAGAATGAAATTGTCCTGAAAAAATTTGCACAACTTTGCCTTTGTCTATAACATAAGATCTCAATAAATGATATTCATGGTCTCATTACATTGCAAAGCACGGCTTAGGACACATTTAATCAGTCAGTGAAACCCTCAGTTAATTTACTACAATTGATTTTGCTTTCTGTTTTCACTACACAACTTATATGTTTGTGCGCATGAACACGTCCATTGGCTGTACAAAGGAGTGTGAATCAGTTCAATCAATTAGCAACTCTGACAAAAAGTGTTTATTTTTCCATCACCCTGTTTGAGAGAGAGTTTGTACATGTGTAGCTGTGAGTGTCTGCAACAGGCATTGGCTTTGGAAGCTGTACATGTTTACAGTCAGGAAGCAAAGAAGAAATTGAACTTGAAAAGGTTTTTTATGAGTTTCTGAGGAAAATGCAAGGCACAAAACAAGAGGGGTGTATAGAAGGTGTGATCAGTAAAATTAAAGAGAGAGAGACATCTTGCAGCTGACTATGGAGTGTAAAAAAGGTCAATGATGTAAGAAACAGCAGGAGACAAGAAGGTGAGATTCTGGCTTGATGTGCCTCAGCAGAACAGACTCTGAGTCTTAACAATTAGTACGACTGGAAGTGAAGTGAGTTTTTTCTTCTACTGACCCATTTAAGTTGCTTCATTGCTATTTTTGAAGCTAAGATTTTAGGTTTTATCCAGTTTATTTGTGTTGCTATTGTTTGTTCTTTTTGAAAAGTGTTTTATGCCTCCTTTCCTGGTCTCTGTAGGAAAAGTCAGTGCTCTGATGTTGACATGATGCATGTCATGTTGAAAATATACAAAGATTTCCCATGGCATTGGTGTATAAAAGACAAAAAGGCGTGACTCTAAACTTGTCTTTTATTGACGTTTGGTCCTGAAATCCTTTGTTCTTGCATGTTTTTAAAGATTTAACTTTAAAGCAGTGGGTTTTCAGAAATACGTGAAGCTAAATAGGTGGAAACATTTTGATTAAAAAAGAAACTTAGGATTTTCTGATCTGACAACTGCAAGGAAAACATTTTTGGCATTTGCTTTTAATCCTTCTCTCAGTCAAGAAGGTTACATACAGTAAACAATAAAATATAACCAAAGAATCTGGGATGTGTTTCTCATATAAAAGTATTTTTCTTATCTCCAGTTAATCTAGTGAACCCTGACCATTTTGTTTTCCAATTGAAAAAGCTAAAGAAAATTACAGAAGGCACAAACAATCACCATGCTCTCTCTGACTTTTGTCATACCTACAAGTACAAATTTGCTCTCATCCGTCAATGAATAAAATGTTAAACAAGACGTAGCATCAGAACTCAAAATAGAATAGAATAGAACAGAATAGAATAATTTATGCAGGAATATTGTCCAGTAACTAATATTAAATAACAGGATACACAAGCGTATTACATATAAGCTGTTAAATTCACATGAATAGGGGTGACATTGTACTATTGTATTATAATGTTCTGCTGAAAGCACTCCTGATTGTTTTTGACAGCTGCTGGAAGGAAAGACTTTTGTCACCGTTCTTTTGCACATTTACAGCAGCCTGTCACTAACTTTATTAATGCAATAATTAATTCTTTGATTTTCTTCAGTGTCTTCAGACATACAATAAAGCACAGTACTGTTAGTGTGTGTCTATCTATTGGATAAGATTTCAAACATACAAATTGGAGGATGCTATTTAAATATAACTTTATTTCCTTTTTTCTTTCCTTTAACACAACCTAAAAATACTTAGCCTTCATACTGTAATTCCTTTCTTTCTTATGCTCTGTCTAATCCGCTGCTCCACCGTCAGCCTGTCCGATAACCTCTTCTTAAAAGCTTTCAGCATCCCCTTTCGCTCTGCAGCTTGTCCCAAAGTGCCAGTCACGCTACACTCTTCAACCCCGCGCTCTTTCAACACATTCATCCTCAGATGTAGCTGCCTCCCGCATCCTCATCGCCACTCACTTCTTCTGTCTCCAGCTCAAGACTCATTAAGGTCTCAGATAGTCCTGCTTGCTGTCCCATAACCCAATGTCCACTACAGGCAGCCTGCATGGTCATGCTGTTGCTGAATTCAGCCACTGGCGACTAATTAAATGTCTTCACTGCTATCTGATTAAAACTCATCGCTGCTAATTAAACAGCAGTCTCTCTCTGATAGTTTTTTTTTTTTTTTTTTTTTGCAAAACCCCCTCACATGGTTCTGCCTTCCCATATTAATCATAAAATAAAAACTTCCAGTACATACATGTGAATGCAGTTTAATATACTTTCTATATAAGTTCATAATGAGGACAACTTTCCGTTTCAAACTCCAGTCCTCAAGGGTCGGTGTCCTGCAGTTTTTAGATGTGCCACAGGTACAAAACACTGGAATGAAATGGCTTAATTACCTCCTTCTTGTGTAGATAAGTTCTCCAGAGCCTTAATGATCTAATTATTCTACTCAGGTGGTGCAGCAGAGGCACATCTAAAAGGACACCGGCCCTGTAGGACTGGAGTTTTGACACCCCTGCTCTAGTATCTCGTTTGGCCACTAGAAGGCAGCCTTCAGTCCTTTAATCTGTCATCAGGTATCAGGCCTAAGGATATATTTTTCTCTGTAACAGTGATGCCTGAAACCCACTTTAGATCTCTGTACAGCGTTTGGACCCTGCACGAGGAAGGACTTGCCTTTACTGAGAGAAAGATTGATGACAGTCTGATTCAACAGCATGGCAGCTACACTTTCTGTGACGCACTAATGTGGTTCATAAATATCGACCTCGGAGCTGAAATGGCAGGTATAAATCCTGAAGGAATGTCCTGTGGAGGATGATGGAGATGAGATGAGAGCAACAACCAAATACAGGGAACATATTACACTGCCACGGTGGCTGGCAAAAAATATTCACAACTACTGCTTGATTGTTTTCACGTTTTGTCACAAGAGACTTACAAATATCAATGTATTTTATTGGTATTTTGTGTAATAAATGACAAAAAGTAGTCCATAATTAGAAAGCAGAATTATATGCGGTTTTTAAGAAAAAAAATCATAAATCTAGTGCAGCTCATCCCGTTTTCACCCTGGCCAAATAATTTTTCTTATATTCAAAACGTAAAAGGTAAAAGTATTGGTGTTAAAATGTGAAAAATGTGATATGCATGTGGATTTTCATCCATTAACTCTGATAAGCTGAGATAAAATTCTTTGCGATCTGCCCTGAGAAATCACCTAAGGAGCAAACATGAGTATTATTTGATCTCAGCTTGCTGTAAATTTATCCACTGTGTGGTCTCAAAGGTCTGTTAGAGAACATTAGTGAAGAAACAGGTTCAGCAACTCCAGAGGAGCTGCAGAAATCCACAGCTCAGGTGGAAGAATTTGTCAATAGGACAACTTCTAGTTACTCAATCTATAACTCTGACATTTAAGCAGGAAAACTAACACTGACCTTAAACATACCTTCCCCACACTGAAACACAGTGGTGGCAGTTAGTTTTATTCATGTAGAAGTAGGGATACTTTTGCAAGGCTTTGTCCTACCCACCCAGAAGAAGGTAAATAGAATAGAATAGAATAGAATAGAACAATGTGTGTTGTCTTTTTCTATTTTATTTGTAGCTAAGACTTTAAAAAGATACAAAACAGATTAGTGTCACTCAAAGCAGAAATAAATGTAAAATTCTGTTATATTTTTAGATATTTTCTAAAATAATTGCAGTTGAAAATGCCGTGTTTCCAATATGTCATCGGTACGTCCAGTATGTCCTCGTAATATGTGAGTGAATGCTCACATATTATACATTTATGTGGGTTTGTCTTTCAGAGAAAATGAAATGCCTATTGATCTCCAGCTGGACTCTCAAGCAGTCTTTAATGTCGGCTCCTCAGCCGATCCCTCAGGCAGCAGAGGTGGCCGTGTCTCTTGTTTATGACTGACCTTTATCATTGCTGTCGTCCTCGATTCCACGTCTCTTACTCCCCTCTTGTCTTCCTTCCTCCACCGTTCTGGTTTCAACTCTTGTCACATTTTATGAAGCTACAGTGTTAACAGCTCCGTCTGTCCGCCTCTTTTTCAGTGTCTAAGTTTGGCCTCTGAATGATGGACCTGGATGCAGCAGGGCTCCTTTTCACAAGAGGCTCTTCTAAATGTGTCACTGCCATCAGACACACTCACTGAATTAAAAAACTTCCAAAAATCCACTTTTTAAATTGACAAGATAAATCAGGTTATTCTCAAGAGCAGAACTGACTTTTCAGGCAGCATCACTGAGTTCATTTTTCACAAGCCTGGAGTTTGTATTTACGGTTGGTTAGTTTAATATCAGGAATCGGCTCTAAAAGACAAACCTACCAAAGCAAACAGGAAGCTATAAAAGTTCAATCTTCCTGAGAGGCAACAGGTGAACTTAAGAAAATTTGAGTGAAAATGTGTTTTCCATTCATCGGTATTATCGTTGATTTTCCATCTGAATGAAATAGTTTTCGCTCAATCTTGAGACTTTTAACAAACATTTCATTACTTAATTTTAAGCACATAAAGGATTGGTTAGTTGTTTACCAGTTGTTAAAGGAAACCAAAGACAAATAAGGAAACTGATTGTCAACAAAAACCACTAAATCCAAAAAATGCTTTGACAAATTTTACCAAAATTCCTAAAAACAGTAAAGCCTTCAAATTAAATAAAAAAAAATTATGAGAAAACAGGCTAGAGATATAGCAAATAAACAAGAATCAATAAATAGGTTAAGGCCACAGGCCTTGACATAAACAATAGGTTTCATCAACAATATGAACAGACATCCCTTACTGATTAAACTTCACATAAATCTTTAAATGTGGTTTTGATCATTACTTTAAAAGCTTTCTATGAAATCTTCAAATATTTTCTTTAAATTTTACCTGCTTTTTTCCCCAGTTCCTGAGCAACTACAGAGAATTGTATTCAGTCATTAACTCTGACATTTAGGTAATTCAGTCATAAAACGACGTCTAACTTTATGTTTGTTCAATATTTACCAGTCAAACTTAGCAAAACAATGACATCTAAAATGAATCATTAGCCATTTTATTAGCCAGCCACTAAAAAAGATACAGTTTATCCCCATGTTACTTCAGTTTAGTCTAAAATCCACAAAGATAACTCAGTTTAAAAGACTGCATATAACAGTAAGAATATTTTATCTCCAACAGTTTCAATTCCAAAGAGTTATTATCTAGATATAGAAAAGAGGGACAAAATATAAATGTATCCGTAATATAATGGAATATATAAGAAAATACAACAACTACACAGAAAGTGCATATTATTTAATAAAATCTGAGTGAAACTCTCAGGGTTGTCAACTGACCGGGCTACACTCATTTATGTTTCTTTTCTCTATTGTAGAGAGTAAAAGCCTCTCTACTGCCTGCTCTTTAGAGATTGCCTGCTTTTACTAACAGGCCGCCTCTGTTGAGACAAGACACAAGGGGCAGAAAGGCAGCTATAAATCAAGAAACAATGTCAAAACAAACGGAAACCAAAGTGACCATAAAATAAAGTGGCGAAATAAAGCAAATGATGACTTTTAGCCCTAAGTGACTCTCCAGCCGTGCAGATCAACAACTACTCCACACACCATTCCTCCCCCCCTTAACTCTCATCCCACTCTCATAGAGCCACTCTAGTAATAGAAAGTGATGGAGATGTCAAGAATGTAATTTATGTGTCATATTAATATCGGGTTGGGGCTACTAACATGAGCTTTAATTGCTAAACACAATCCCACTTCAGTGGGAACAGGGATTATAAATGTTTCTGATCACGAGAGTGTGTGTTTGAAGTGCATGTCCTCCTTGTCCAAGTTGTCTGCTCTTAATTTTGAGGGCATTTAGCTGATATTCACAGGCTCAAAGTGTCATGTGAGAAGATGGGGAGCTGGTTTCAATGTTCAAATAGAAGAAGAATTGAAATAACGAGCTTACTGTACACAGACACATTTATTAAGGGCAGTGTCTTTTTTGTTATTGTTAAAATAATTATTCAATTCTGTTTTGAATACCTGGTTTAATGCTAAAGTGCTAGGGAGGTTTTTTACTCTGAGTTTTGTGTCAGTGAAATGTTGAAATTACAACTTGGAAATTCAGACGTTCCTCTCCAGCAGCGTCTTCAGCATCCAGTATGAGGTGCAGCTACAGAAACCCATGAAATGAAGCTCTCTACACACCATTCTTGAGCTGACATGAAGCCCAGTTGAAGTTTGCGTTAGAGCTATTTGTTTGTAAAGCAGTCTGAATGTTTAGGTGCTTGATTCGCATCTATCTGGAGATCAGGAGCTGCTTCTCTTTCTTTTTTAGCAATTAAGCTTATTATAATTAACACATCATAAAACTTCAACCTGGGATTGTTTGTGACATGCAACCTAAGGCTAACTCTACCATTTAGCTCATGACCCTTTTTCAGGACTGCATTATATTTTAGGAAGCAGCAGCTGTGATATAATCTAGATGGGGAAGATTGCCAGAATTTTGACTCCAGTTATTAAGAGTGTGTTCAGTCCCAGTCAGTGTTTCTTCAGCGTCAATGCCATCTCAAAATAACAGAAGGTGAGGTTGCAATCCCTGAGGTCAAAAGGCCGTCCAGAGAATCTGTTGACTAAGATTCATCCTTGTACATGACTGTTTCTCACACAGGCGAAAGGAGGCACACTCAAATGCCCTCCAGAACTTCTTGCTCAGAATATATTTATGTTTTTATTTTTACATGTCATAGTCTGGAATATGTGGCAGTCAAAAACCCCTGTTGAAAGCAGTGTTGTGAAGATGCCGTGATGAAGGCAACGACATCAGCAGTCCCTAAAATGGAAAAAATTAAAAAATATGTTTGTATGGTTGCAGCATAAAAAAACAAAAACCTGCAAGATTGAAAAAGTTACTGAGTATGAACTTCAGCACAGCTTCTAGCTACCATCCTTCCCCTTTATTGGTCAGTTTAAATTTAACATCAGATCCCATCGGTTAGTTTAAAACACAAAGAGACATTTGATTTGTCAGTGAGAGGGAAAAAAACAACATAAAATTCAACCTTCACTTAAAAATCACTGAAGAAATTAAACAGTAAAGTTAGTTGTATTAATATATTATTGGCAAAGATCAAGAAAACAATAAGAAACAGAAAACAGAAATTAAAGTAAAGAGTGTGTAGATAAATTACATGAACATTATTGCTGCTGGTTTCAGAGTTGATGAACGCTATCTGGATATGAAAACTAAAATCCACTTGAACAAACAGAAACAGCTATTTGAGAATAATTGTTTTTATCAACTGTGGACAATATCTTTTGTTTGTGCAACAAAGCTAGCTTTACCCACACACAAAAAAAAATTAAGAAGTTGGGCAAATGCTTTCCAAGTGAGAAATGTGAGTCTTCACAGTCACAAAACCCATCAGAATTGTTATTTGTTTTCTCCTGTGTATTATTTATAAGGCAAATATAAATAATATAAATCCATGTAGCATATGTGCCATTGGCAAAAAGAAACAAAGGGAGCTATCTTGCCTTATAAACACAGATTAATTAATCTTGTTGCACTGTTGATTATAAATTACCTGATTTGACAACATTGGCATATGGTGCATAGGGGACAACAAAATCAGAAGATCAAAAGTCAGCAGGTGAAGTGATGGATGTGCAAGATTCATGTGTCAAACAGCCTAACAGAGATCTGTTAGTTCCTAGAAAATGTATTTAATTTTAGAGGAATGTTAGAATTTAAAGGTGGAGGTTCTGATTTTATTTATGCTCTGCGTCTTCAATAACTGGGGTGTTGTAACTCTGGAACAGAGGCTGCATGAAAAGTCCTGCAGTACCAACGACGCACACACATACAAAAATCCACAGGAAGAGGCGGTCAATCACCATGGCCACATATTTCCAGTCTTCAATGATCTGCAGAGAATCAGAGACTTTGTTAAAAGTTGTCAGTTCGTTGTTTAAGGTCTTTAACTAAATTGGTAAAAAAAAAAAAAAAATTGTAAGAAAAAAATTTGTGAAAATTTCATTTCAAAGCTTTGTCTCTTTTAATAAAGTCAAATGTCTGAAACCAGGAGCTCATTTAACACTATAAATAAGTTGCACTATTAATAAATGAAACAATAAAGATGCAACATACTAGTCATGATAACTATCTGGACCTCAGTAAGTTGTCCTCAGAACCAGAAACACGTCAAAACATATTGAAATGCAACTCATCAACTTACTGGTCTTAATTATTGTCTCAGAGTGAAAATCAGATATGAGGTTTTCTACGATTTTCTAGTAGCAACAAAATGACAATCATTTTAAGTTTTTATAGCAATTCAGTTGAAATTTTTCTCAGTTTGATTCTTCAACTTCAATTCAACATCTCATCAGTTGTTTCAAGCCGACTTTCTGAATCATTTCACCGTATTTTGCCACAAGTAGTGTGAATTATTTTCAAGTCGTTTCAGCGACATTGTTCTCAACAGAAAAATTTCAGAAACAGCACAGAAAAATCTGTTATGCAGAGCTAAATAGACAGAGAAAAACAATTAATATTTGCTGACTCTATAGCAAATATAATTAACAATTCCAAACATGTGTTAATCTTTAGAAAGGGAAGGACGCAATCCAGTCCGTGGGCATTTTAGGAGGGGATGCACCTCCTCACTTGAATTGAATTTTTTTCCTGGACAAAATAACCCACACTTTCGCAAATCTTCCCTCCCTGATAAACCACAGTATCGTCCATGTGGGAATAGCTTATCAAGCTGTCTTGTAGAGACCTGCAGGGGTACGACAGATGGGAGCACGGCAGCTAATTTGTAAAATATTCTGCTGAATAATCTTGAGTGACCCCAAACTTCTTCGGCTTCCTTATTTGTTTTGCTTCCATGGAGCCAAGCTTTCATTTCTAAAGTTGTTAAGTAACAACTCTTCTGGCTTTGTGAATGATTATTCAAAACATTCCTTCACACAATCGCTTCTTTTTCAATTATTAAAGTGGGTATATGGGTTAATGGTGATAATAGGTGAGAAAGCGGCCAGTCAAAAAAATTCTCAGAAAATCTGGAAAGATATTGTTCTGGATCACTTGAGAAATTACATTCAATTCTGGTTCCTTAGAAAAAAAAAATAGAGTACAGGTGATTTGAAGGACCTGTATGAATGTTCATGATATCACTTCTGTTATTGATAAATGTCTTTTAGTCTAGTTAAAGTCAGGCCAGACCAAACTTAGCAATCAGATCCTAATTATTACCCCATGCTGTGTCAGATATAGAGTAATTAGTCATCAGATGTAGGTAGGGGGAGTTCTGCAGTGAGTGATAAACTCGTATCAAGCATCATATATACTCTCGTAACGCTCAAGCTTCGTATAAATTTTGTCTCACTACAACCTGAGATGGTTTCAGTGTGGCCCAGTCAAAGTCCAGACCTAAATCCAATGGAGATATTTCCAAAACTACGTCTCACTGGCACACTTAGATTTCACTTTACAGCTATGCACTATTTTTTGTTGTACTTTCGCATTAAATCCAAATAAAATACATTGAGGGTTGTTTTTGCAATGCGACACAAAGTTCAAGGACTGATGATAGTTTTCCTACACTAGGAATACTTACCCCTTCATCATCATCTTCACTCTTCATTTTCTCAGCAATGTAGCGCACTCCATCCACTGCATCCTCCACATCAATATTGCTTTTGAGCGTCATCCTCTTCCTGATGTCTGTGTTCTCCGATAAGTCACTGATTCTCCAGCCGTAGCGCTTGGCTGACTCTTCATTGACATAGAAGGACGATGAAGAATCTGCCACCCCAGCAGAGATGCCCGTCCCGCTCTCTGCTCCGCACGGCCTCTGATCTGAACACTTTTTCCTCTGGTGTTTTTTCCTGAATTTCTCGCGGATATTTGAGCTTCCAGGTCTCCTCATGAAGAGGAAAGAAGGGAGCCGGTAGAGAAAGACCCGCTTGACCCAAGACGGCATGGTGTGTGTGCTTGGGGACCGATGGTGGACGTTGAGCACGCAAACGCTTGTGACAATGGAGAAGGTGACCAGCACCATTGAAAACATTAGGTACTTCCCAATGAGAGGCACTGCTAAAGATGTTGGCGGCACTATCTTTGAGATAAGAAGTAGAAACACAGTCAGGGCGAGGAGGACAGAGATGCAAAGAGTCATCTTCTCACCACAGTCTGATGGAAGGTAAAACACCAGGATGGCCAGGGAGGTGATGAGGATGCAGGGAATGATCAAGTTGATGGTGTAGAACAGAGGTTTCCTCTTGATAATGAAGTCATAGGTGATATCCAGGTATCTGATATCATTTGGGTCTTCATTCTTGCGCCCTGGCAGAGAAACAATATCCCATTCACCGCTGGGTTTGAAGTCATCCCGTGAAGCATAATCACTGAGGAGGTTGAGATCTATTTCTGTGTGGTCGTACGTCCAGGAACGAAACTTAAGGGTGCAGTTTTGCTGGTCAAAGGGGAAATCCCGGACTTCGATTTTGCAGGCGGACTTGTAGATAGCTGGTGGGAGCCAGTCGACATCTCCATTGTTGGAAACTAAAGCATTGGAGTAGAAGGAAACTTCATACGTTCCATCAGCACTGAAAGAGACAAGAAGACCAAAGGCAATTTTAAAACCCTTCTTTTTCTAGGACGGAATAATTACAGAACAGAGAAACATAGTAATCAAGTTTGAATTAAATCTGGAATTCCTTTAGTCCAAGCTTGATCAAAATTATGACCAAGAGCTCCAGCATATCAATACACCCTCACTAGTATTTGCTTTTGCACATTTTTCTTGGTGAGTTAAACCTTCAAACTCACTTTTTGTAGCTATCAACAAGTTCCTGATACAATTATGGCTGGATATTTGAACTGGTTCTTTTCAGCAAGGTTAAAGTTGAAACTTTGGAGATATAATTCTGCAAGCTTTATGTCATCCTACTTTATCCATTCTAAAACCAGTTTGGTGTGTGATTTTTGGTCTGACAGAAAACCCTCGTCTATCAGTCTGTCCTTATACCTTGGGGTAATTTGCAGAGACCACTTAACAAAACCTGTTTACCTTGGAGAAAATAAATTTGATATTGATGTTAAAGTTAAAATAAAAGAATCATCTAAGCAGTCTGCATAAACTGCAAAGTGCTAATAAATCAGGGCCACTCTCCACATTCAAGCCATCTTCATGTTATCATGAACTTATGGGATGTCAGTCAAGAAAGGAACCACTAGCTCTGAAAATGACAGCTTCAAGTTTAACTGAAATGAGAAGTTGGTCGCACTGAATATGCCTTATGCAGAAATGTTTTGTGGTGAGATATCACAAACATTGAGAAAAAGCATATTTTGAGGAGTAAAGGTGAAGCTTTCTAACTGCTAGAGCTGCTTTACTGAAAATAATACTGGTGCTGCACAAAATAACATCTAGATGGTTATAACTTGGAATAACTGTGTTCCCAAAGGATAACAATCAGGATAATAACCCTAAACACACAACCACTTTTGGAGTGTTTATTGAAAAATTGTCATTAAGCTTCTCGAATGGCTTTTCCAGAGGTCTGACATGTAGAATATGCTCAACGCTGAGTCTTTGCCAAGAAACTAACCAATTTAAGTTAACTATGTGGTACACAAAATTACAGAAGTGCACATTTTCTGCATGATTTGCCCTTTAGTGAAAGAAACTTGAAAACTATTACCTGGAACGATGACAAGATAGAAAATATCAATATCAGAAATGAAACATGGGAACTGAATTCCCAAATCTTTTAGAAAGTTGATTTTTTCAAATATTTCTCACAAACCTCCGGTTTCATTTCAACTATGCTTACACACATGCACACACACCCCCTACATGCATACACACACACAGTCAGAAAACCATCTTACTTGTTATAGAGGACGATATCTGGAAGCCAGATGTGCTGTGATGGGAGTCTGATTTTCTTGATTCCCTCATACTCGTTGGGATCCCACATTAATCTGTAGTCATTCCATCCCTGATGGAAGATTAAAGTTATGGAAATCCATGTGAATTAATTCATTTAAAAACACGCACACAGTCATTTCAAAACATCCATTATTTATCCCCTGCAAGGAACTTTGAAAAGATGTAGAAATAATTGTAACAAAACAAAATATATGAATTCTGAGGTCATACCTAAACAGGCTGGTTCATCCATAAAAATATTGGTTGAGTCAGCTGTCAACGTGTATTTATAATAGTAGCACACTGAAATCTTTGGCTAACATGTGAGCTGACCATGCCAGTGAACCTGTTTTACGTCTGTGCACAATTTTCTACAAACCACTGCACTGCAACAAACCTAAATACATTTGTGAGCGTATGACACTGTATAACTAAAGGCATCCAACAATCCCTTTTCTCACACAACTATAGCAACAGACAATGGAGTTCAGCTGAACAAACCTGGGTTAACCAGCAGTTGGTGGTCATGATCTGCTCCCTCTCGTTCTGAAAGGCAGACAAACATGGCGACACAGTTCAGACACATTTAGAAATCCTTTAAAATAACAATCCGTGATGTGATGGTGTGATAGCAGCATGTTTTTTCAGCTGTGGGATCCTGTATTCAATTACCACGTTGATCAGCTGGGCCAGAGACACTTGTATGTTAATGGAGACCTGCTGGCTGTTGTTGACAGCCGGCCTGATCAGCTTGTTATACCGCTCCGGTGACAACAGGTGACTCACCAGCCTCTCCTCTACGTCTGCACACAGGGCAGCTGGGTACATGCAGAGACAAACATACACACAGAAAAAAGAAAACTGTTGGAAACAAACTGCATATTACTGACTAAAGTTTACTGTCATTTTTTAACGTAATATAAAATATGCTTGCAGTCATGTACAAAATCAAGCCGATTTCCTTTTTCAAGCTTTCATACTGATATATTTTCTAGTGTCTCTTACACTATAGGTTTTTATATAAATTAAATATAACAGCCACAAAAACATGAAGTCACTTCCAGCTAAATACATTAAGCACAAAAAGAAAGGAAATGTGTGTGTGGTTCATTATTTCTATCCACCCAGAAACAAGCGGCTGAAACACCTGGGGCAACACTGTTGACCTGTAATCGCCACCAAAAGGCGGCTATTCCAACACGATAGACATGTGAGAATCTGTAGACTATTAGTAGTGCAGGTCTCAGATTTTCCACCATCTCACTAGTAAAACATGGTGTGGGCAGTATTATGAAGGGGGGATATGTTGTGAGACTTGAATATTGTTTTTTACTGACATCCTTGGTGAACAAAAGCTGTTTTGCAACAAGACTTGGCACACACTCACATCTTTAAATATGCAAAACTGGTAGAGACGTAACTCAAACGTGGTGGAACAAAGTAGAGTCAGAAAATTGGATATTCTTTGGTCAAATATTTTTGATATTGTGTATCATTTTCTTTAGATTTTATAATTATGCATTACTGTGTGTCGATCCACCTCATAACATCTCAATAAAATACTGTACACAAAGGTTTCTGCTCAAATTGTGAAAAGGTTTAAAGGTTTAAAGAGTATAATTTTAATTGCAAGATTCTACATATATAATGACATGCATGCTCATAAAGACACTATTTAAATCTCAAAATGGTCGCTGTGAAGTGATGAATAAAGACTGAGGTTTCAAATAACCTTACTATAGTGCTTTGACCTTGTATAATGGGCCCTTCTGCGGCATCGTCCTTTTGCTATTTTTCTCACTGTCGCGCAACAAACAGAAGAAGCCAATTTTACTTTAAAAATGTAAAAGGGGGCAATGTAAAAATAAGCTGTCCTACAAAATATTTATCAACTGGGAAAGATAAATGACTTCCTATGTATGCTGGAGCAGCAGGAAAACATGAAGACGTGTAGCCCACATTGTGCTAGATCATGTTAGGTGTTAACTCTGACAGCAAATCTTCAAAGAGCAAATAAGGAAAGAATGAGCTCTATTAGCTGACATAAGCTGAGATGGAGCTTTGTGTCTAGCAGTGGTTCTCATCACACATGCATGCCCACCCACAGAGAGAGACACTTCGGTCTACCTCAATGCACTCTCCACACGTCAATAATTTATGGCCACTAAAATAAAAATACCATCATTTTTGGTGCAGAGAGACTCAAACATAATCAGAGTTTAATCTTCAGGTCTTTCCCACTAACATAAAATCTTTAAAAAGATCAGAATATGGAGACAAAAAAAAAAGATGAAGAGGTGCTGTTGTGTTTGAATGACACAGACAGATGATCTATTATCAGATGATACATAAAGGAAAACAAACTTTAGATTCTGCATCTTTTGGGTTTCTTTTTAGGATGGTGAATAATTCAGTGGAATGCCATCTGTGGTGGACCAAAACAATTCAGGCTTTAGCTGTACTAGGATTTACTCAGTACACTGCCCTAATCGGTCATTCTATTAAAAAAAATAATAGAGTGCCACTCGTGCATCCTCGATCATGTGGTCAAATGCTGTCAGACCTTTAACATTTTTTATGTGAACCTTCCTGGAGTTTTGAGTATCTTATTTCTGTTGATTGGTTTGCCTCAACTTTTTCCCTCTTAGTAAAAAGTTCTTTATATAAGGATATAAAAAACAATGAAAGCCAGATTGTTTTCTGTTTTTTGATTTCTTTCTTTGACGTGTCTGAAAACGATGGTGGCTTAGAACAAGAAGAGACACAGGAAGTGCAGAAAATGGCTTTCTTCCTTTCTCAGCTCCCACTGTGTGACTTTTACATGAATCCACAGCTTGGGTTGCAGCTACTGTAACTGCTGCTACAGTTTGTTTGGCTGATAGAGTTGATTTCTCAATTCATCAACTTATTCCTGTAATACAAACACCATAATCACAACAAGTCTGGTAAAACCACTTGTCATATTCAGTAAATTGGAATATTATGAGTTCAGTAACTCAATTCACTAAGTGAAACACATTAAGGCAGACAGACATCATCAAGCCTACATTCCAGTTAATTATGATGATTTTCTACTTACTGCTAATGAAAACATAACATTTCAGACTAGATTGTTACATCAGATCAAACACTTAGTTCAGAAGTGTGGGCTTAATAAAAAAATACCTGCTGAAAGGTTGTTGTTTTCAGGATATTTCTAATCTTACAAATGAGCTTAATCAAAATCCATATTCTAATTTATTGTACACAACTCTATAACCTGTCAGCTCATGGGCCCTGGTGACTTCACATTTATCAGTACTTATGAAATAAGAGTTTTTATTATAAATAGTATCTTCCTAGTCTCAGAAAAAAACAGTGTACAGTTTTTAATTTTGGGGGGGATTTTTTTCTAATCCACATGAAGTCATGATTATGTATAGTTTCTATGCATCCAGAATACTTGGTTAAATATTTTAACTACTGGTGTTAGAATGTTTTAAATATAATTATACAGTTGGAAAAAAATACCATGTAATGAAATTTTATTTTAACACAATTCCTATTTTTATTATTTAAGCATCTCTTTTAAGCTACTCAGTTTAAAGAAGCTTATCATTAATCGTCCATGACATCATGTTTGCTTATGGTGCAAATATGACATGATAAACAGGCTCATTTCTTTTAACCGTAGCAACTATTAGATACTATGGATACAAAATATTGCTTGGGAGCGATGACAGGCGAATGCATTTTTCTGGCCAACCAACTCAGATGTAAATATGGAGGCTTTCAACAACAAATATTTCCAACCGGTTCATCTTCTCACAAAGAATGGGTAGTTTGGAGGAAAAAAATAACTCATGGGTTTTAACTGAAGTGGAGGATGTCTGATGTGGTGTGAGTCTGTGGGCGAATATTGCTTAGTGGGTGGAGTAGTCATACTGCAATTAGAAGGGTGTAGGGTCAATTACAGCTTCCTCCCATCGCATGTTGATGTGCCTCTGGGCAAGGCACAACCCAGACTGCTTACCAATCTGCGTATTAGTGTATAAATTTAAGTGTGATTGGATGAAAGTAGATACAGTGTAAAGTGCTTTGAGTGGTTAGTATGAGTGGAAAAGTGCTATATAAGCTCAGTCCATTTACAATTTGCTTCTTGTTATTACAGCGATAGCATCAGGAGCTCTTTGAAATATAGACACACAAATAGTCCTCTGGACACAAGATCCACCTTTATCCAAGGACATCTTCAGTCCCAACACCCACCACAACAAATGATAAAGTCAGATTGTGAAGAGAAATGGTCAAATGGTCTCTGTAGAAGCTTTATCCTCATGAAATGCTATAGAAGAAAACCAAGTAGTCTCCCATTAGCTACTGTTTTCCATTAAATAAATGTAGGATTTGTTATTTTCACAAGTTTGTCTGTGGTATTATACTACAGCAGTAAAATATGCTTTCTTAAAATCAAAAAAAAAGGTTTTAGTCGTATTTATGGTGGTTAATGTGTTCTACACTATGTGTGTACCACCTTCCCAAATCCAGACACAAACAGTAAGACTGAGATTAACTGGAAACCAGAAACTCCATGAGAAAACACACACATAGAGATCAGCTCTGCAATGAATAAAATGTCTTAATGTTATCAGAATAGACTAAAATCAACCATCTGGAAAATTTGTAAATTCTGCTTTGCATCCTTGTCTGTTACAAATTTAAATGAACTCTGTCCATTCTAATAAAAAAGAGTGATATCCTATAAAGGATTATAGCTTTAATCCCGAAGTTTCTTGGTGGCTAAAATAAAAGCATGTGGTCAAAGTCTAAATCCTAAAGGGACGTTTAAGCATTATTGAGGCTATAGGTATATATTTGAGTCTGTATGAAGAACTCTGACTCTAAGTGGATGAAAGACAATCTTTAATAATATCAATATAATTATTAAACCATAGGAAAAGAATAATTCAAATAAATTGTTAAAAGTTTAAAACCAGTATGCCATTTATGTTCATGATAAGTGGACCACTGTGTCACCTACAGATAGAGCAAAGGTGATAATAAAATATTCATAAAAAATCAGTACAGCTGCACATTAACTAATAAATTACACAAAAATAAGTTAATTTTAGCAGAAAGAAATTCCACCTGGGACAGCAGGGCAGACAAAATAAACATTTAATGGTTTTATTTTCAGTTGAAGACACACATGTATGAACAAATCAAATTATGACACACATTACCTTTGCTTTTTCATTTTATTTTGTGTTCTTTTGAGCTCATTACAGTACCATGGAGAGGTCCTGAAAATATTCTAGTTTCTCACAATTTGTTAAATTCAAGCTTTAGGGTGAAGTCTGAGTTCATACTCAAATGATTGCATGCGCTCAATGTCCAGTATCTTAGAAAAGTATTGCCTTTAACTTGTTTTACATCCACAAAGGTTAATAAAATATTTAATTGAAATTTCAACAGACTTAAAGAAAGTGGTGTATAATTGTGAGATAGAAACCAAATTTGGCATGGTTGTGGAAGGTTTTCACTAACAAAAGTTTAAAAACTGACATGCATTTGTATTCAGTCCCATTAACTCTGATAGCCCAAAGTAAAATGTAGTTATTTTAAAAGTTTCAAAGGTTTTCAGACGTAACCAAAATGTTATCATCCTGTAATCCCAGTGCAGGTGGAGCCGTTCTGTAAAGGCCTCTGAAGTTTGTTTGAGAATATTAGCAAATAAAAAGCTTAATGAAGCCCAAGGAACACAACACACAGGTCACTGATAAAGTTGTGGAGTAGTTTATGGAGAGTTAGTGCAACAATGTTCGACAATTTCATTGTTTCCCTGAGAACTATTTGAGCCATCATCCTAAAATTGATGTCCACCATACACAATGTGTCTTTGAATCACCCTGAATTAATATGAGTTACAACAAAACTTAATTTCTCTTTGGGATTAATAAAGTATTTTGAACTTAATTTAATTGAATGTCACACCAGCAACTACCAAGATGATTATCCAGCTAGGCAACAATAACATAAATCTGTGGACATGGTAACTCTGAGATCACAACGGGGAAACAGTGACTAATAGTAACTGATGATGTTGAACTTCATAAATCTGGCCTTTGTGGAAAAGTGGCGAAAATACAGTCACTGTTGAAAATTATCCATAAGAAGATGTGTTTACCACGAGCAGGGTAATGAGCAGAACATAAATGTTGAAGAAGTTGCTCTGGTCAAACCAAAACTAAACCTTGTGGTATAAATACAAAATACAGTTTGCCAAAGCAAACCGTATGTTTATATGCCATCCCCATAGCAACACATGATGATGACAGCATCATGGTTTTGGGATTCTTTTCTTCAGAAAGGACAGCTAATCTGGTCCGAATTCATTTGTTAAGTAATTGCATCAAAAGGTGGCTCTGTGCTGTTGTGGGAGGTGAATAAAAACACTAACATTTTTGAAAACTATGTACCATTTTACTACTACTTTACAGTTAGGCATAATCCCACTTTGGATTGGTCCAGCACAAAAAATTCCCAGTAAACTTCCCCCATATTTGTTAATGCAACACAAGATTTTGTTACATGTAGGGCACAGGACACATATTTTAATTCCCTTCATGTGTTTGTAGATTACATTATGCAGCTTTATACATCTTAAAAAGCCATAAAGCAGACATATCCATTGCTGAAATTAAGATTTGAGGCTAAATCTCAGCATATCACACGTCACCTGAGTTATAATTAAAAACTAGTTTAATTGAACCACGTGCTTTAAAGTCCTATTCCCACTGCATTGAAATTGAATCTAGAAAACTAGTCATGGATGAAGCATTTACGTTGAAATAAATAAATATAATTCTGCCCATATTTTTGTTGCTTTAAACTTATTAAACAATAACTCAATGCTTTGGGGCAGAAAGTGCAATAACCTTCAACCAATAACATCTCCATTTGGTCAAGAAAAGGAGGAACAGTAGGGCAAGACAATTTCAAGACAGCTCACCAGATTATATACCGTTGTAATAATAATAATAATAATAATAATAATAATAATAATAATAATAATAATAAAAACAATGCACCTGCCACGGCGAGAACCAGGAGAGCCAGCGCTGTTTTCACCGGGACCCCCATCGCTGTATCTCCTCCAGAGCGACGCGCGCCCCAAAACTTTCAGATGGAGAGTCTGTTGCGTTTTCTTGGCGTGAGATCTGTTCAAATCAGCAGGGAAAACGAAAATCGAAGCAAACCAAGACAAAAGCGGTTATAGTGCTGCCGTCATGTCAGACTCTGCGGCTGCAAGCCGATGGTCGATGAAGCTCGGAGGCATCTAGAGGATGGAGAGGAACACAGGCTGCAGACTGAGCCGGGAGAAGAGGAGGCTGGATGTCTTCTGCAAGAGCGCACCGACTCCACCGCCGGTCCGGCAGCTGTGATTGCGCGCAGTAAGAAGCCACGCTGTGGAAATCCGAGTCCTGCCTGGTTTCCTCTCACCGATGCGAGTTTTGTTTAGTAGAAAATACTTGCTAGAAGTAAGAGGGTCGTTGACTCAGTTATCGAAATAGAGGATTAAATCACTCTCTCGTCGTCTTGGCTGCCTCGGTTTCACTCTCTGCTCACCTGGTCCACAGTTTCAAAGTGTGACAACAAATAGGAAGCTATTAAAGTTTCCTGAGGTTGACCCTTAATCCTTAAAATTAACTGAAACCAAGCTAATCTGGATTAATTTTCTTTTAATTGAAAGTTATGCCTTGAGAGTTGATTTGTTGTTAAAGCCATAAAAAGCTCCATAATCAATTAATTTTGAGCAAAATGTTAATTAAACTAAGGCAGCCCCTTCGCTTCAGGAAAAATGCTTTATCTACATCTGGGCTGGACAACACATTGTTGTCCAGTTCTGAATCTGTGCTACTCTTGGATTTCTAGTGACTGTGAACTGCTATAAAAAAAAAAGCTGTACTGCTGAGACCAATATTATTCGTTCTTTCTTAATTTATTGAGATCATGCAATTTGTTGCAGTTGAAATTAAAGGAATCCGTTTATCTGAAGCACAGAATGGAAGTATCATCTTCTGTACAAAAATAAAATGCTGTCAGGCAGCTTCAAAGCACTCTTGATCATATTTAAGGCAGACCCTTGTTACTTCATCTTTATCTCATCTCTCAAGTGTATAATTATCAATCTTCTAATCTAAGTGAAATAATAATTTTCCACAGCAGGGGAAATTTTTGAATATCTTTGAACAAATCTCATGTAATTCAGTAGTACAGGAAATGTCAAACACACGTTGATCTAATATAAAATATTCATTTAAAAAGACATTTTATGCTTTCATGAATAGATAGATATTCCACAAAATAATCACAGCTCCAGTTTCAGTCTGACTCTATTGTCCTGCCATCACACCCTGTTTCAGCCACACCTAAGCAACATGCAAGCATTAGCTTTCCAAAGTCTCTGGCTGTCTCTCCTAATGAGCATTATCTCTGCGTCCTAAAAGCAGAGAAGAGAAAGAGAGATTTAATCAGGGCTTCTCAGAGCTCAGTGGGAGGTCAGCTGAAAAGCCAGACACCAAACACACAAGCATGGAGTATAATGATAAAATCTGAGCTCTTGTTTTGCTCTTACTGAAACTGGACTTCTTCATATCAAATATGACTGCTAAGGAAACTGACTCATTGGATAAGGGATTTTGAAAAGAGCAGGACACGTAAATATGTGTTGTGATCTGGTCCTGGATGAGCGACTGATGTGGCTGGTTCAACAAATGATGGTTAGTTTGGTTAGTCCTGAAGTTCTGGTTTCTCCATGCAGACCTTGGTCAGCAGGAGCTTTTCAGGTTGTAATGGCTTCTTGGAGGGTAGAAATTGTCCCCAGCCTCATTTGATGCTTCTCTCCCTCTGGACGACATGGCGCCCTGATGAAGTGACCAATTCCCCTCCTGCATTAATGTTGTCATAAATTCATATCACATGGACACATTAGTCTCTTCATCTGACAGAAGGAATTCCAGTCTGGTGACTTGTAACAGTGGGACATTGTTTTGTTCCACTGGGACAGAATCTGTACACTAGGACATCCTCTTCTCTCATCTTGTCATCTTCTTGAATACACGTACAGTGCTTTTAGTTTGTCAAACACATTTTCAGACCAGCTACAGATAACTTAAGTAATCACACAATGCCGTTTTAAAATTATGAATTCATTTCTCCACGCAAAAGAAAACTATTCAATCCAATCTTGACGAATGTGATGAAGTATTTCTCCTCTAAAACTAAAACTTTAGCAGCAACAACTTCCATCAAGTGATGCAACAACTGGCAGCCATCATCCTGCTTCACAGCCTAAGGGTGAACTGTAAGCCACAAAGTGAAGGTCCGACATCCTCCGTCAGGATTTTCTGGTGGTGAGCAGAAGTTTTGTTTCCATCATCTGTTTCAAGCCATGCAGGGCCTGAAGTAGCAAAGCGGTTCTGGACCTTCACCTGTTTGACAGCTGCATGATGTTTATTTTTCTAAAATGCTGCCTTAATTTTGAGCCTAATGTAAACAGACTTACACATTCCAAAATGTTCTATTTTTGTTTTATTTGTTCACCAACAAATTTCCCAAACACTCTGGAGGTTATCAATATGTTTCTGGAAAACATTAGAGAAGGCTCCTCATTATTTCTGGTCTGCTGTATCCCGTTTAAGCCAATCTTAAACAGTTTGGTTTTTGCTGAACTCTGAGCTAAGATAAAACAAATGAGGCCTGCAGAGGTTTATTTTGTTTGACTCTATTTTAATAAAATGAATGTGGCAAATTACAGTTAATTTCGGTAAGGATGGCAAATATATTAACATAAGGTTTGGATAGTTTAGGTCTCTTTTTTCCCTTAACAAAAATATATTAAGTATTTTAAAACTGCTATTGTATTTTCTGTGTGTATCTTTATCGTATACTAGGAATTTTATCAGCTCCAACCTTATTAAAGTACTTTTAGCCTTAAAGGATATCATTTAAAAACTGCAGGAAGATTACAGTTTAGCAGTTTGCGCCTACAAAATGTACTACACAGCTTAGTACACTTGAGTTCGTTGTTTTTCGATCAATTTAGGTCACTGTCATTTATGTGGAAGTTCATAGTGTTAGCATGCATGTTTACACATTATTTGGGGAGGAAATATTCATATACACAGCTGAGTTGACATGCAGGTGTGGTTTTACAATTTTTGGATCCCAATGGACTCTTACATGAGCAGGAACACTCATGAATAATAAAATGCTCCATACTATTTTCCCTCCTCTGCAGTTGTTTCTGATGTGTCCTCACGCCACATCCAGGGATCGCTCTCTACTGCTTGGCCACCGATTCATGCGTAATGAATTAAACACAAGATGAATGACTCAAAATTATTCTTGAAGCAGTGTCGTTTCCTTTCCCTCCAGTGCAACGATTTCTACAAGTAGAGTTGGTTTGGCTTTCGTGCAGCTGCATCACTTCAGCTCTTGTGTGCTTGACCAGCTTTGCACTACCGCATGAAAAACGATATGAGTCGTGATTATCTGGGGCAGGTCATGAAATGTGCTACTGAACACAAGTCCGATGGAAGAGTTCTGAGCTAGAGCACGAAAGGTTGCTGCAGCCGTCCCAGCTGAAAACCAGCAGAGCAGCTGTACGATGCAGATTTTGAGGGCTGTTGGATTGACATGAATAAATTCTCCAAAATAAGATGCAGTCTTTTATAATAATGCTTTCTTCACTCAGTCACAAAGTTTACATTTTCCAGCAGCATTAAAGCTCCAACATATTCCATCTGAAGTAGAAGAGTGTATTATTTAAAGACCAAATAGCTGCAGAATTTAAAGTGGATTTAAGTTTGTTTAACCTTACAAGCAAAAGTAATGTGTAGATTTACTCTCAAAAAAGGGCAAAAAAAACATACAGAAGACAGAAAAGAAACATTAGGCAAAACTTTCAAAGAGCCAGTTGGGTCATTGGATACAACTAAATATACAACAGCCATGAACAAATGCCTAGGGGAAGTAAAACAACACTACGGGTCAAGAAAAGGTCAAGAGAAGATGCACAATTGAACCAATTTTATGTACAGATGAATTGATGAACTTGACCACTTGTTGGCTTGGTGGTTGTTATTCGTATTACCATGCATTGAAGCGTTTCACATTATCACATTAGAACTACAAATCTTACTGTATTTTTGTTTAATACAGTATATCTCCTATAGCAGAATAGCAGCAAAACTCCAAGAAGGTGATTATTTTGTGGAAAGTTCCAGAGAAACAGATTTTTCATCATCTGCTGGATAAATCCTGCTCTTCATCCCAGCCAATAACCCCCATCATCTAATCTGATGTTAAATGCTTTCAGTTCTGTGAATACTTTTGCCTGGAAAGTTTTATAACACTCATTCAAACATAATCAGATCTATATTTCAAATACTTGTCACATACACAAATACACATAATTTAAGGCATTTTATTAGCAGCAGACATCTGCTGAGATTTACTTTAAGTCAATAAACCAGACATCAATTTGGAGAACAGAAATTAAAGGGACAAGAAAAATCCGAATCTTACTGGAAACATTACTGTAATCTTGAAAAATGATTTTTTTTTTTCTTTTTCCCAGTGGCTGCTCAAAAAATATGTTGCAGCTCTTTAAGTAAAGTCATAGGATGATCTATAAAAGTAGGGTGGGTAAAATCTGTGTTTGCAGATTTATCTTATAAAGAATATTGTACCAAACAATATCCTTGAATACATTAATGTCAGGGTCATGTTTAGGACAAAAAGTATCCACAGCCACAGTTAGACAGTCACTGAAAAGACTGCACACAAAACAGAAGTACACAAGTCACACACACCTAAAGAAAGAGATCCCTGTGAGCCTAATGTATGTTTTGAGAGAGCAAGAGTAACTTTCAGGAGCAAGATTTTAGTGTAAAATAAAATTAGATCACATAAAAAAGATTTATGAACTGATTTTAGCTTTGAGAAGAAAAAGGCAGTGTGCTCTAAAAGCTACGTAACTTGTTTTTAACGCCAGCAGCTTTAGCCTTTTCCTTGGATGTGATGGATGTGAAGACAACATTCACATCCATCTGTGAATGTTGTCTTCGTTGCCTTCACAGACTAACTTACTTACCTGGCTTTGACCTTTCTCTCAACCCTCCTTCAAAAACACAATATTTTTCTGTTTTCATCACCTTAGCAGAGAGATAAATTTGATGTTCATAGGCTGATCTGACATGAAAGTCTGAGCAAATATAAACCCAAGCACAAAAATCAACCTCAAACAAATGTTCATGTAACATGGTATTACATGTTGCGCTCACCTTTTTCAATGATGGATTGAAAAAGACTTTAAATCATAACCAACCAAATGGAAAAAAAAATGAGGAAAAGTAATGATTGCTTTCAAAATTTAAAAGTTAGAACAGCCATTGCATTTCTTAATCTGGAATATTTTTTTGTGTGTGTTTTTGCACCTGATATATCAGTTCAAGATTTATTTTTAATCAAACTTCATTTTAAAAAATCACAAGTGACCAGTTTCATTGCTTTGTCAGGTTGTTTTTAACTCACCCCTTCACACCTGAGCAGGAGATACTGATGAAGCCATGCAGCGTGCAAAAGATCAGACTTTTGAAAAAAAACAAAACAAAAAAAAAAAAAGCGGTGTGCTCTTTTTTTCTTTTGATTACTTAATTAAGAAAAGACACATGCAAAGACAATCAGAAAGAAGTTAAAATAATAAATTCACACTTGATCCAAGTATTTAAAGAATAGCAACAAAACAAAAACATTTTCTAAGTTTATTTTCGCATTTAAACTTTCTAATCAATGCATTTATTCAAAATACATCCATACATAATGCATGCTGGTTGCTCAGAAATAGAAATGAGCTTTTGTTTGTGTTTTTCACTCTAAAGGACAGCAACAGACGGGGTTTTTATCTTATATGATGACTTAATGAACTTTGTTCATCTCTCTGTGGTTCACACCAGCTCCCTGGAGAGAGAATTATCCATCAGACTGGGAAGAAGACCAGAGGCCCCTGCTGTCCATGTTCCCGCTGTGTATCACGCAGCACACAATGTGTTGATGTAGCATATCAGAAACAGAAAGGATTGCATTGTTAGATTCAAAGCTTTTCCCAATTCTGCTCTCCCACATAGGGAAGCAAGCACCACAACGTTTCCTCTCCACACATACTTCTTCCACCTGTCTGAGACACACCTCATGCTCCACGAGCGACAGTGAAGTCCTCTGACAACCCAAAAAAGATGATAGCATGGCCAGCAGCTATCCACCTCAAAGAGATGGACCCCTATGAAATTAAAAACATGCAGGCTTCACTCAGAAACAGACAGACAGACAGACAGACAGACAGGGAATGATCTGCCATGCCATGCCCTGCTGATGTGTTCATTTCAAAGCCTTACCCTGCTGATAGTGGAGAGTTACACACAAAAAAAGGTTTGAGAAAGGCAAACACAGAGTGTGCCAGTACACACCCGCTTATGTGTGAAAAAACGTGAGGCAGGCAGAGCTTGATGCCCTCACTTTCCTTTTATAGAACAGCAGGATGGAGAAGTCGTGTACCCTGTCAGCCTGGGACAGTCTGCACACTACACAAGCAGTTTTTCTCTTTTTTTTCCTTTATGCACAATAAAAGTTGAGTACAAGAAAGAGAGGAAACTGTAGGAAAACTTAACCATCTCTTCGATGAAATATATAAAGCATATATAAAATATATATCAGTTTTGTCCTCATTCTATCCACTCATTATTCTTCCATCTATCCATTTTTACGTGTCAATTTATCGACCTATTAATTCATTCTCTCAATTATTTATTCATCCATGTATTTGTGCACCATGTCCTTCCATTCACTAGTTTTTCTATTTGTTCTTCTATGTGCCCATGCATTCATCTAACCCTGTTTACAGCTATCCATTTATCTACACAATCATTTATCCTTTTTTCCTATCATCCATCTGTGTATTCAGATATACTTTGTCCATCCATCTTTCCATTATTTTTGTTTTTCGATCTTTCCATCCTTGCAGCCTGTGCTGTTTCCGTTTTAGTGCCTGGTAACTGCTGAGATATCGGCTTTATGTGTAGCGTGAACTTTTGTGTTTATAATTTGAAAATTGGCCTGAAAACACAGCAAACTCTGACAATTTCAATGTGGATGCTTTTAATTTAATATTCAGTAGATAATTTTGGAATATCTGAAGAATATCAAGGATCTCTGAATATAGCAAACACAAAGCTATCACTTCTTTTGAACACTAC
This sequence comes from Brachyrhaphis roseni, assembly GCA_903066815.1. Lineage (NCBI taxonomy): Eukaryota > Metazoa > Chordata > Actinopteri > Cyprinodontiformes > Poeciliidae > Brachyrhaphis > Brachyrhaphis roseni. The sequence goes on from CAEFZY010076091.1 coordinate 42,278, forward strand.
TAACAGCATAATGTCAGACAATGATTCAATGCTCTGAAAAAATAGCCATTGAGCTGATGACAGATGACTTTCTGAAAATTGACTGCGTTCATTGGTTACATAATTGTTCAATGTGATGCCCTCTCTCCCTCTCTCTAATCTTATATTGCAAGACACAAATGGGGAAAACTGATCTTGTTCTCTGTCACTGCTAGACAAGCTGTCTGAAACACATCGGTCGTTGGAGCAAAGCCTCAAGACATCGACACACACACACACACGCACACACAAGCACCCAGAGTGAGACCAACCAACCAAACAGAACATTCAAACCAGAACTTTCACCACTGGGACTCCTCTTGGGTGCTAAAGCTCAGCTGTGGAAAATAAATAAATAATAGGAGAAGCAGTCCATGAGGAAATCAGATGTGATGCATTTTAAAATGTTTTGTAGCTGTAACAAATATGGGGAATGTAATCCAGAATGTGTAAAATGGATTTGTGCACTTTATAGGTATTCCATAAAGGTATTTATTTGAACAACTGCATTAAATTGCTCAAATAAATATTGAATCGAATTGAATCTTTTTAGCAGCAGCATTGGCTAATTTCTTCTGTTAAAGTTGGGCAACTTTGAACAACCTCAGTAGGAAATATAATATTATGTCTGGGTAAAACACGGGTAAGACATGGCAAGCTGCGTCTGCTCCCGGAAATATCTGGGCCGCCAGTTCCAGACAGAAATCCCCCATCACTTCCACTTCAGTGCAGCGGAAGCAGGTTAAAGGAGTGGGTGGTGATCACGGCTGAAGCAAAGAGGCAGAGGAGGAGACTGGAAGGGAGGATGCATACGTAAAAAGACAAGAAGAGAGCAAGGAGAGCCAGGTCACTACATGGAAAGAAAGAGGCGTTTGAGGAGAAAGAGCAAAAACAGGAAATGAGGTGATGGAGCGGAAGATCAGGGTGTGCTGGGGATGCATTAGTAAAAGAAAACTGGGGACTAAAAGCTAGGAGTCGGGTGGAATAAAACAAAAAAAAAAAACAGTGACTCATCAGGTCAGGGAAAAGCGGCTTCTCATTCCATTAAACAAAAATTTTAAATTTAGAGCTGCAGTCACGCTGTTGCTTTTCATGCCATGCATGTTGGCACCAAGGTTTGAGCATCAGAAAATGAAGCAACTTTTGTGAAACATAAAATCCTGTCACTTCTTTCAAATATGTTGTGTTCATGCCTTTTTTGTGCTTTTGGTTTAAACCCTGCAGTTGCATTGAAATTAAGGAGGTCAAATTGACAGAGTTTAGCTGTATCAGGCCTGGGTGAGGTTGCTTTTTTCTTCAATGTTTAAGTAAAGACCTTCTGATTTTGCTTTAATGAATCAGAAAGAATGCATTCGTGTTGAGCCATGTTGCATTTGAATGAAGGGGAATCTTTATCAGGGCACATAGAGTGTTTGCATTGTTTTGCATGAAATTTAGTAAATGTTTTTGGTTATGTTTGAGAAGCAGCCGTGTTGCAGCATTGTCACATGTGGCATACAAGGGATGTACGATTCATGGTGTGGAATTTTTCAGCCAAATTTAGTGAAGCAGTAGTGACAATATAAAGGTACTCAATTGATCTGAACAGTTCCCTAGAGGTAAAGGTCCATGTTAAATGTAAAATAAATTGGCAAAGATTAAGATACTATTGACTATGTTCTGTACTGCGAATTATTTTACCGACTGAAATGGCTTTATCCCCACCATACAGCACAGATTGGTAGCCACAGAGGTAATCAAAACACAAAAACAGAACCAGCTGGAAGTTTTCAGTTTGCACTATATGGTGGCAACACATGATTTAACAGTGTCCCAAGTGGACCTTTAGAGCTTAATTTATACCAATGTCTACATATTTTATGAATATGTGAACAGCCTTCTATGCAGACACTAAAATGTTATGACACAACCAAGAACTTAGTTGTCAGACCTGGCAGCAAGAGTTTTCAGTGTCACTTTGAGAGTTACTTCAATAGTGGTGAGAAAAATACACAACATTCAGATCTAGGCTTAAAATACAAAATAATGATTAATAACCTCCATATTTGTGTGCAAACAAAACAATCTCAACATGCTTTACTAAGTTAAATATGTCCATCTTTTCTAGATCTTGACCTCTGAATCCAATATATGTGTGGTTCTAATGCAAAATCGTAATTGTGACACCAAAAATTACGTGCATCCAAAAATAGATTATATGATCCTACTTCTTTCCTGGCGTTTTCTGTATGGTGTGCCCTCGTAAGTAAAGTGGCATTTGTGTTTTGTGTGCCTCAATCAGCCCCAGGCAAGACACTTGTGAAAATGAGGCCATTTGTGCATGAAAGCCTAGAGGTGACACCTGGCCTTTGAATTTCAACATACATTTCATAAGTTTGTACAGTAACACAAATGCTGTTCATCAGCAGAAGGCACAGGACAACAGCACTGCTGCAGGGAGACGTGGTGGACGACTCATCTGTGCACAAACTCAATAACAAAATAAGTTTAGACCTCGGCTAAATTAGTACAATGTGGTGGGATATTAAGAAACCTCTACATTGCTGCAATCTTGTTAAAAGGTCCATGATTCCTTCAAAACAATGCAACTTATAGTTAAACAGAACAAAGTCATTGAGTTACAACAACTAAATGTTTCTACAACTGTGTTAATAATAAAACCTCATTACTGTTCTTAATATTTTTCATAATTTTACTCATTACTTACCAATTTTCTCTCTTGAGCAAAAATATGATCCAAGTTGGTAAATGCAGAAGAACAGTGGTAACATCTAGTGGTCAATAAGGCTATTGCAGCCAATAAAATCTGTCCGCTCTGATGCTGCGTTCCAGTAACCTCGGAACTCAGAACTTACCTCAAGCCTGAAGTAAGTCTGGATTTCAAAATGGCCACGACCATTTACATTGTTTGCAGTACCTTTTGCAAGCACCATTTTAAGTTTTAAATTTCATAAGCAAACACCACTTTTAATTTTAGTTAATTGCAGGCAGGCGTTAGATGTAACATTTGATTTTAGACTCACAGTTGTATGAGAGTCTAGTAAAATAACATTACTACATCTTAGTAACGTTGATGTGAGGAGCAGCCATAGTGTAAATCCGACTTTGATTAGCAGTTGATTCTTTCGACTAGGAAGTCAGAATATCCAACTTCCGAGTACAACTTGAATGCAGCATAAGCTTCAGGTTTATATACATCAAGACAACTAGCCCAACAAAACAGCATCTTTTTTTCTGACTCTAATTCTCAATCTTTACTTATAAGCAATTATTACAAAATACAATATTTAAAAAGTTCATATCAAGCCTTTTATTTGGTATATAGATATTCATATATTTTTACAGTATATATAGATTATGTAACATGTGCCACTGCAAAACCACAGACAAACGTTGTCTTTGAAAAGAAAGGAAAATATATTTGTTAAATGTCAAAGTGATGCTATGAAGCATTTATAATTAGAACGGAATGATGAGGTAACTTTCAGGCAGGAAAACAACCAGTTGTACTGCTAATAATAATAATAATAATAATAGTAATAATATTTCAAACGGGCAACTGAGAAATACAGTGGCAGCATGGACCCTTAGTGTCAAACTAGAGAAAAGTCTATAACATACATACACACTGAGTATGCATACAGACAGTGCATAAACATATAAAAACAGGAAGAAAAGTCAATCATAAGAGCAAAAAAAAAAAAAAAAAAATCATTGTTACTTTTGTCCAATACAGAAGAATTCATGCATGCTCCAGGATCCCTAAAATCCATCCCACACCTACACACACAAACACACTGACAACACAGTCATGTACCGAAGCCCTGCAATATAGAGCTGACCAATGTCTGCACAGTTGTGGTGCATACACATGTACGCAGACACACACACATACACACAGTACTGCAGGAAGGTGGGTCATTCACTTAAACGTGAGGACCAGTGTGCATGTATCGAAAGGAGTGTGACAAGTTATCGGACTAAAGAAAACATGTATGATGCAATATTTTAAACAAAGAAAAAAACAACTATGGGGAATAAAGTGCTCCACCAACATGTAAGGTAACGCTGCATGTGTCTGTGTGTGTGTGTGTGAGAACGCAGATGTGCATCAATTTATCAGGAGCAGGCAGTGCTAGATGTGTTAGACCAACAGCAGGAAGCATATGGCTCCCTCCTGTGGTCACTCTGAGTCTCTCTGGACCTCGGAGGCGTCGGCTCGACAGATCGGACACGTCCTGTTGGCCTGAAGACAAACAGAGGAGACATTTCATATTAGCAACAGTGTTCTCAGCAGCAGCACTGAACCAAATAAAAATAAAAAAAAGACGCAAAAATTCACGGACAAATTAAAATGTCTCACAAGAAATTATAATATTGGCTAAAAGTTACAGATTCATTTGACACAGCCCAAATTATGATTTCATGAAGATAAATGTAACACAAGACAGGAATTGCATGTTATAGCTATATTATGATCTATAGTATACAATCATGGGGAATACAGATGACCTGTCAGGTGTTTAGCAGACAGTTTCTGACCCTAAACGTAATCGCTATAACAGCTACAGAGCTCTGAATACAAGAACATTAATGGACAGTCGAAGAGAAGAAAAGCATTCTGATAGAACGCCAGATAATTATTCTAGATAATTATTCTTGTAATAATTGTCTCTTGTAGTTATTACAGCCTAGAAAAAGTTGAGAGGTACAGCTTCTATTTTTTTTTTTAAGTCCAATGTGAAGTTTCCACAGTCAATGATGACATGTCATCTGTTTGAGTTTACCTTTTACTACTCTGTTCAATAAATCTACAAGAACATGCAAGAGAACTCAATGTCTCCATCTGGTGACAAGCTTCATTGAGATGCTGATTTCACTTTCCAGCAGGAACCTGCCCACATTGCAAAAGTTACTTTAATTACCTTGAACTTGATTGGCCACAAACTGACCTGACCAAAAGCCCCCAAAGATGACAGACACCAGAACCAAAAATACAGATTAACTGAAGGCTTATGAAACCAATACTTCCTGAATATTTCAGAGGCTTAGCCTAAAAACACCCATGCCTCGCTGAAATGATGAAGTCATTCAAGTAAAAGGAGTCACAACCAAGTTTTGATACATACTGTATAGTACATGGACATACTTTTCAGTAAGCTCACCTTTTGACTGAATCGTTTTTTTTTAAAACCTAATTTTCTAATAACCTGAATCCTGCACATTTATGCAAGTGATGATTATCAATAAAGACAAAGGTTTAGAGTTCCTCCTGGACTCAGGGGGCGCCAACTCACCCTCAGCCACTTGTCGACACACTTTCCATGGAACTCGTGACTGCAGGGAAGGACTCGCAGCAGTTGACGGGACTCAAAATCACTCATACATACCACACACCTGCAACCAGAAGGTGTGTTAGAGTACAGTTCTGCAACACACAAATCCTACTGTGCAGAAATTTAAGAAGCTTAAACATTATTCTGAAGAGACCTTGTCTGTTTAGGTGACATTATTCTAACAGCAGACAGATATCTATAGCCATCTTAAAGTAACAAAATCAGACCAAGTATGGAGAACTTCTAGATGCTTCTGGTTTAGAGAAACACAAAAAACATGGAGATTAAAGCCATCACTTATAAACTGCAGTCTGTAACACAAAAGAAAACAATATTTGGCTTTTATCAGCATGTGAATGTGCTTTGAAAGGGCAGTGCTCACAGTGTTTGCTCAGACTGATGGTTATTTGGGTTGAATCGATAGGAAGGGAGTTGTTCAATGTCCCCCTTGGTCAATCCGCGGAGTTTGGCCTCTCCCAGGCGCTCAGCAAGATTCAGGAGGGCCTTTGGGGAACGCATCAGCAACAACGAAAGAGTGAAAAGTCTGCACTAGGCAACAATAAATATTAATAACAATGGCATAAAGCAAACCTCATAGTTCTCCACTTCTCCGTCATCTACATCCAGCTCCAGGCTGATTGCAGGACCTGTGGGCTGGACTGGCAGCATTGATCTGTGCAAAGAGAAATCAATTAAAAAGCCATCAGGACAAAATTATGAAACTGTAATTATTTTTGCTTTTTTAGGTTGGCAAGCTTCCCCAGTGAACTTACAGGAAGTAAGGCAGGAGGCTGGGGTGATAAGGCGAAGGTGGAAGCTGTTGCGAACGGTACCGCCGTCCTGGGAGACGCCGAGGAATGAAGTTTGGATAAGACTTCAGGGAAGATAAATGAAACATATGTCGGAGTTAATTCACACAGAAAGAAGAAATGTTCAGCTTTAAAATGCATCTATTTTTCAAGGCTCACCACTCCAAAGAACTCCTGTGGCAGGGGCTCATGGGAGAGGAAGTGCAGAGGCGTCGAGTGCGGGGTGAGGGCTGGGTGTGCGGCGGGGGAGTAGTGGAGCCCAGCACCCAGAGAAAGATGCTCCCCCAGCAGCTCCACGTCGTTCTCTATCCTCTGTAAAGGCTGCAGAGGACAAAACTGTATTACATAAAAGCATTTTTAACAGTCATTTCACTTAGCTAACTTTGACAGAAAATAAATTCAAAACAATTAAAAATTTGCAAAAAAAATATTGGAAAGTAGTATTAAAAAAAAGCTGAAAAATTATTTTACCATCGTTTTTAAATCCAACAAAAGAAATATAAACAAAATAATTTGGGTCTAGAAACAATAATATAACCTTTAGAAAGAAACTGACTTGATTAACAAACAACTCTCCAACTTTCAAAATTAAGGGCTAATTTACGCAAATGTCTTTTTAACACTATTACATCACATATAACCTTCCCACATAGTAATTGTGATTACAAAACACAACCAGCAAAATTTGTCAAGCATGAGTGGCAGCAAGTGTGAAAAAAAGAGAAAGACAATCTGCCTCTGTAACAACCAGCATCAGCAACATTCATGTTGAATACTCTTCATCCATTTTATCAGACAAGACTCTGTAATGCAAGTCTTTATCCATTTTGCTCCTTGTTCATTTACACTGTAAATTGTTAATAAATTAGAAGTTTAAATGATCGTATTTTTGTTCACAAAGTAAGGAACAGCCTTACTGCTTTTTGTTAATGTTCAAGCAATGAGTAGAGATGTCCCTAATAGATGAAGCATCAAAAAGTTTATAAATTTACAGATTTTGTTTTTCCAACCAAACAGCCACATTTGACATCACAGGGCTTAAATCTCTCTCATGTAACTTATAAAGAAAGTCATTGTTTTGTATTTAGACTTTGATACAAATAGCTTTTGGCAATTACCAAATGTTTTCACAAAAGATGTGAACAAAGATTACTTTGGCCCGTCGGCTGCAAGGCTTCTTACTCACCGATCGAGCCTGCTGCGCCGGGTAAGGTCCAAACTGCGCCGGCTGCGGCAAGTGAGGCGGGTGGTGGGAGAGATGCGTTGGAGGATGGGCGAGGTGAGGAGGGGGGATCAGGAAGGTCGGGTCACTGGACAGCAACGAGGGGAACGGGTAGGGCATGGGCAAATGCTGAACGGAACAAGTCTGAAGAACCTGACACATATGAAAAGACGTTTTTCACTTAGTGAAGAATGTTCACTGAAGAATGTCAAAAATGTCATGCGGAGAAAATATTTGCTTGAGAAAATGTTGAACTAAAATGACTTAAAACAAACACTTACAGGAGGAGGGACGCTGCAGACGGGATAGTGCTGCCCGCTGAAAACCACGGAGCATGCTGGGATCTGCTGCGGGGCAGAGCGAGGCGGCAAGCCGGGCGGCACACCAGGAGGGGAGACTGGGTATGATACCGGAACCGAACCCTGAAACCAAACAGAAAATGTTAAAACTTTGGGGACACACGGTGATTAAAAGCTGAGTAGCCCACAACAACGCCTGCCAACAAGCAAAGCACTCCTGTTTGTTGCTCCAACTGCAATATTATTTAAAGTGGAAAACAGAGCTGAGCTGCAGCTTTGATCGTCTTTCTTTCAGTTTGTGATAAATGCTTTGAAATGTGCTTGGATTTTTGCAGAAACGCTAAAGAAAAAAAAAATTTTAAAAATGAGGATTTAAGTTTTTAAGTTTTGCCAAAATCTCTAAATTCAAGCTAATTTAGAAACTTTAGGACATTTAGATTTTTGTTTGCTTATGTTTAGTTTTTCCTAATAAAGACTAAACAAAATACAAGTTAGGAAAATGTTGCTGGTTCTTTGAGTTAGCAGAATTGGATCCATACAAAAACGAAGGATTTTTTTTTTTTTCTTTCTCTGTATTTTAAGATGCATAACCATATTTTATTTTAATCTTCTCTTTGCATTTTTCTGCACCTTTGTAAAATCAATTGAATCCCCTTCATTCCCCTTAAGCCCACCTGTTCCTGGAGGTCTAGGACCCCACTGCTCTGTTGCTGGGACGGGTGGGGGTGTGGGTGCTGCGGATGGGCTCCAGGGTGCAGCAGCCTGGGCGACAGGTTCGGTGACTGGTGCAGGGGCCTCGGGGAGGGGTTGGGCGGATGGTAACCTGGACGGTCTTCGGGGCCGAGGCCCGGCCCTCGGGGGGGTTGCTGGCTGTAGGGTGGGTAACCCTGAGGAGGAGCTGGGTGGCGGTAGTTTTCGTCCTGATGTCCCGGCGACGGGCCGTGGTGGGAGTGAAGATGGTGGTGATGGTGGTGGCTGTTTGGGTGATGATGGTGGTGGTGATTGTTGTTGCCGTTATAGTGGTGGTGGTGGCGGGTCAGACGGTCTCGCCGGCCACGCTGACGTCTCATTGGAGGACTGGAGAGAAACACAGCAGGAAAAACTAAAGAAGAGGCAAAAAGAGCCATGTTGATAAACTACAAAACAATGGTTTAACTTGAATTTCTGGCTAAACCTGGAATATTTAGGGAGAAACACTTTAGGCTGATTAGGGTAAACAAATGTAAAATTAAAAACAGAAAGCAGCTATAAAACTTTGTTGTGCTATAAGGTAGAATGTCAAAATCTAGACATTAATATAAAATAATCTGAAAACTCAATGATAAAAATTATAAAGAAAATTGCATAATTTTTTCAATGTAAGTTTTTGTTCAAGCAATTCCCAATTTCTTTTTCAATCCTTCAACTTACATCTGAAAATATGTGCACAGGTGAACTTCTAAAAAAAATTACAAATTTATCTCTTCCGTTTGTCTTTTTCAAACATAGTTTCTTCCTACAAAACTCATCATCCTCTTGACATCATTTAATTAAATATAATTATGCGATTGAAACACAATGCAAGAACAGCTCACAGCACAAGAAAGAATCTGATTAATGATTAGTTTGTTGACATTTTTGGTCTCTGTGTGCCAATGTATGTGGTTTCATACACATACAGACAGACAGATGTTCATTCTAGACGTCAGTATTTTACAGTCTTCCAGCTTCTCTACTAGAAGATGAATGATATTTTTGCTCCATTCATCTTCACATCAATTAACAGGCTTCTCTAATGGAGGTCCATCACATAAAATGCTACCAAAAATACATTCAAGTTGCTTGCTATCCCGAACTAAAATCTGCAGAAAATGTTATTGTTGAGCACTTCTTTGTGTGAGACTAATATAATATCTCAAAATACATTTAGGTTGGTAGTCGTTATGTGACAGAATGTGGAATGATTGAAGGACTATGAAGGTGCTCTTGGACATTTCACATTACATTAGTAATATCCAACTAATGTGACAAATTTTTAACGAAAAGATAAAAATATAAATTGGACCAAGAACATCTGCATAAAAGGCACACAGGGCTTTTATTTCCTCTTCATTTGAACCAATTAATTAAAAATGTGGACACTGACAGCAGAACAAGGTCTAAACATGATTTTCACACCAAGAGATCCTTAAACAAAGTTGGACTGTTGAATGTGACTTCTCTGAAACAAAGAGCCATTAATTCAATTTGCATGATCAAATGGCACTATGGAGTGGAGAGAAAAATACCACAGGTATCTTTAATAAATAATTTATTTTGTAATTTATTCAATTATCTTGGTTAGGTTGAGATAAACAAAAAAAATACCATAAATAAATCACTAGCACTTTCTTCATGCTTTCCTCATATGCTAAAACTTCACTGAAAATCTGCAAAATTTGCTTTTAATTATGGCACATTTTATGTGCAGATTTGCACCTTATATAATTCGAACATGTATTAATCATACATTTATTCATGTTTCTCTTCTTGTTTATGTATCTCTTATCACACCTGTCTATATTTAAAGACTTGATGTTTAGTGTGTATTTTTTTCACAACGTCTGACGAAGAACAAAGTGATAAAAACCTCTCCTTGGTGCAAAAACTGAACCATAAGAGACCGTCTGCAGCATGCAAACCTTTTGTGTTTGTTCTTCTTTATATTGTTTACTATTCTAATCATTAGATGGCACTTGCAAGGGAACTGTGTCACAAACATACCTGCGGCGGTTTCTGACAGGTGTGTGGCATCTCTCTGGCATGTAGTGGGGGTGCGGCCTTCGGCTCGGGGGCAGCTCCCACGGCCGAATGGGAGAGGAAGGAGTGGAGGGAGGAGCCGAGCCGAGGTCCAACATGGACTGCTGGGAAAGACGCTGCCTTTTGGGGCTTGGGCTGTCCTCCATCTGCACATAAAGGAGAGGGAACAAATAAGGGAGCAGACAAAAAGGGAAGGACGCATGGGACTGAGTAAACAGTGAAATACAAATTCTATTCAAACCAGCAGCAAAGCAGGGACAACAGGAAGTAATGGTCTTTGATGCTTACTTTGTCTCGATCATCACTGCACACATTATCTGGATGAAAATGCAGCAACCCCCCTGCAGATTACAGAACAAAAAAAAAAACAAATTCATCAGATAAAAACAAAGCTGAGAAAAACAACATCACAAGACAGTGAGCGTCTCCGGCTTAGCCAACATATCTACAGTAAACAAAAAGAAGGTTGGTCATCATGAATGCCAAAAGACAAACAATATGGTGATCGAACCCGTTGCAGCCAACGGGGGACAGATGTCTGATAAAGATTAATAGTTTTGAGTTTACAAAGTCAGATTTTATTTAAAACTATTTACTGATGTAAAAAACAAATAAAAGACACGGAACAACTTTGCAGCATATTCTTCTAATCCAACACAAAAAGCTTGTAAAGACAAACAGGCATCAATTAAAAAGCACATCACGCTGGAGTATCTCTGTATGTTTCTGTTACAACTCTTTACAGCTTTATTACTAAAGTTAAAGTGCATCATCTACAATAGACCAGGCAAAAACTTACTACAATATTTACTTATGCAAATAAGTCATTCATTTGTTTATATCAGATGTTCAAATTGCAAGGTTGACTTTCTTTGTTTAAGCATTGTAAGCTGAATATGATTTGGTTACAACTGCAGGCTAGCTAAACCAAGGATGCAAATTGAAAACAGATGCAAATCTTAACATACTCTTAATTGTGTGGATTATGGTCAACATTTAATAAGCCAAAACATTGGCAACAACAAATCAATCACAACATAGTTTTAACCTAGAGCTTGAAAACTACCATTTTACCCACAACTACTGTCACTATAATAACTTTAAATAATGATTTTAAACTCATATAATGGCTATAAGCTACCCTGAGCAAAACTGTTAACCATTTTTCTAAATACATCGACATCTAAATCCCATCATTCAACATTTTTCCACAATAAGCAGCAAACAAGGTCTCTTCAGAAATATTGAAGCAGCAAAAACAATTCTTTAACTTCTTTTATACAAGATAGCCTTCTAGATTTTAGTATTTTTTCCCCAAATTGCATCTAGATGACATTTACCGGTACTTTGTTTTCCAAAACAACAAACAGCTCTAAAGCTACATTAAAAAATTAATATAATGAGAATTTTTATTTTCTCATTTCAGAGAACATGAAAGAGTCCTGCTTCTACCCTGACAATAACATTTTATAAAACTATCACCATAACAACAAAGAAGCATATGACCACTCAACCTAATACCCAGATTTATGGAAAAGGTTCTCTCATCTATTTATATGACATGTGCAGTGTGGGTGCAACATGAGCACAGACACATTTGAGCATGACCTTAAACTGATAAACATTTTCTTGCTTACAAAAAAAAAAACAACACAGGTTATGTGTCACCAAAAATAGGGCAGAAACTCATCCCTTTATTCCTTCCTGCTTCTAAGCCCACCTTAAACCAAAAATCTTTTGGGTTAAACAAACCCCTTTGATTTTCTTGTTTTTGTGACATCACTCTCAAGTCATACAACCTCTGTAGATAGGGACAGCTCAAACACTGTCAGTAGGTCATGACAACTACAGCACTGCACTTTTATATATCTAACATGCCAATGTTTTTCCTCTGTTACATCTCAAACTGTCCAGAGCCTAACACACCCATTTTTACGTAAAACTAGGTCTAGTTATGCTGATTCATCCCAAGGGCAAAAGGAGAAGGGATGTCAAGCCAGAATGGACGGGTTTCACTGGCGAGCCTACATGACCCTGTTTCCTTCAAGCACAGTTGCTAGGGACGACTGACACCATTTCTCCCTTCCCAGACAAACACGATCGAAAACCGAGCAAGGTCTTACTGCGACTAGCTTTTATATGTTAAACCACTAATAGAAGCGCTGTTTTTAGAGACGCAATTCATCTACAGTAATGTGGTGTTGCAATTAAAAGTAGTTCTGTTATCAGTCCATGTGGGTGGGATGCAACATTGATTACTAAAGCTGCGCTGTGAAACCACATGCTCCAGACCCAGTACGCTCTGTCCTATACTTCACAAATTGACGCCAAGGGATGTAAAATGCCAAAAAGCACAACCACATAAGCATTAATAGTCTTTGCTTGCACTCATAATATGCAGACAGTTGCTTAGAGAGAGCTCAAAACATGCATGTTTAAGACCCTAACAGAAACCTGCCTGTGGCCTGCAAGATTAGAAAACGACTCTTTGTATTTTGGCTTTTTGGGGACAGTGCTGCTAATACGACACAGTTTTATCGAAAGCTTAAATTTTAATCCATGTCAGAGCTCTCCCCCCCCTTTTTGATAAAATCCAGTCTGCTGTTGCAGAAGTTTTCTCTAGCAACTTTCCAGAGGTCAGCAGGGAAAACTCGGCGAACCTTGAAGTGGAAACTCAGGGCAAAAAGAAATAAGGGTATCGTGGTTGCTGCTTGATATTAAAATCCGTTTCATTCATATTATTCATTTTTGTTGTGAATAAATACTTTATCGTCAGTCAATAGAGATAAATCTGACATTGCAGTCAATGTTTGTGTTTTCACAGAACAAAACAGACGTTGTCTTAACTTTTGTGCTTTTCAAAACATTTACTTTCCTCTGCTATGGCTACGTCTGACAATTTGAGGACAACTCAGAGCTTCAAGGCGGCTGGCTCTAACTTTAACACCATTTGCTGTCATGGATCAAAAGACTAAAAAAACTCAACTGAGAGTAACACTCAAGTCAGCTGGTGTCACAGCAGTTAGCAATCTAAGGAGAGAAAAAATAGAGATAAAAAAAATAACATACAATAGATGATTTCATTGTTTAGAACGGCTGCTTCAAGGATTTGAAGGGCTCTGCATCAAGAACATCATGCATTTAGAGTGGACTGACCGGGAGCTTTCTGTGGGACATCTAAAACTCTGGGAAATGCACTGATCTGATAAATGGAAAATGGATTTTCAGTCCAAAACGCAACTTTTAGAAGTACATGCTTTTTAATTCTTTCATCTTAAAAAGAAAACGCTTAACTACCATTTAATCCAGACTCGACCAGCAGTGTGGAAAATGTGAAAAGAATCGCAGAATCCGGCTATAACACGTCATTAATTACGGTTCAAAGCCAAGCGCTTGGATCACAAAGCAGAAAAAGAAATCTGCAGTAGGTTTTACCCACACACAGTTAATTGAAAGTACAAAGAAAACACATTATGGGTTAAATTATTAAAAAGTCATGTGGAAACAGATGAGAGCCAACATGAGAGATGCAGCCAACTTTCTCCTTAGATATGTGTCTATTGCACCTAAATTGACTATAATTAGAAACAAGCAATTCTGTTTCTTGAAGGTTAAAAAATAATTAAAATAACCAGGTCTAAGTTAATATCCTACTTTTATTAAAAGTACAGTGCTCCTTGAATTTTAAATAAACCAAACGTTTGAGCAGTTTAAAGTAACAAACACCAGTGGGCAACAGGTTTCATCAGATTTGCTTGCAAATCTGATGAAACACTTCACATCATCCAGAAATCAGATTCGGACCTTTTAACACGACGTTTGGGAAACATCTGTTCCAGGATATCAATTTGCAGGAACATTATGCCAGTTGCAGCACGATGTTTGGGCATCTAACGCAAACTTTTTCTTGTTTTGTTTTTCTGAATGTGTCGGAATTGTCAAGGAGAACCAACAGACTTACTTTCACAAGTGGAGAATTACAGCTACGGAACACAAGTAAGGTTTCTGTACTGAAGTACGGGGGTCAATGATTTTTGTGTGGCACACGACTCCAATTTAAGAAGAATATAAATCTGGGAGCCCAACACAAGAAAGTTAATGTAGATGTAAACTTTAAAAAAAATTTAAAAAAAACATTAATGGAATATTTCTGATTATATTGAAATCTTCTTAAAATGGAAAATATTAGATACAACACAAAGTGTTTGGTTTTTATTCACTAAGATTTTTTGATTGTAATTTCTGCATAAATGTGACCACAAACTAACTTGGGGAGATTCATTTAGTAAACTTGACAAAATACAGCAAGTGTCGAATGAGAGACCCTTGTTTGGGTCTTGCCACTGAGAACATGTTAAAAAAAAAAAAAAAAAGTTATTTATATATTTTGGTCAAAAAAACATTTTTTTTTTCTTTAATATGAGACTGTTTGCATTTCTTATACTACATTTTAAAAATCTAATTTATGTTGCCTGTAAGCACTCTAAACTTGACAATTATGGGGGAAACAAGTTTTAACAGTTTGTTTTAACATTTGTTTGTTCTGGAACAAATCTTTGTAAAAGTAAAACAATGGCTTTCAGAAATCTACTTGGCCTTATTTTTCTGACCTCTCAGATCAGTATAACCTTCACAGCTGAACTTCCACCACAACATTTAACATACAGCTGGCCCCTCTATGCGTCAGCAGGCAGTGAAAACACTAAAACCTTTTACTTAAATGCCTCAGAGCCTGATAAAGCTGCAAGTGGTCTGCCTGCATCCCTCGGGGGGGTTATCCTGTGTGAGTGTGTAATGATGCATCTTACCCCCCTGGATGTGGGCCCCGGTTATTCTAAAGCCTGCTTACCTGCCCCGGGGTGTCTGTGAGCTCCGTGTGCAGAGTGGCGCTGCACCCCCGCGGACAGGTAGCTCCCCTGGGCGTGCTGCTGCGGCGGCAGCGGCTGCTGCTGCTGGCTCTCCTGGTAGCTCCGTCCTCCGTGGTGCGGCGCCCAGCCGGGGTTACTCGGCGGCGGGTAGCTCACCCCTCCTCCGCTGGCGCTCATCAAGCCCCCGTCGTTGCCTCCAACGCTGCCGTTCATGGAGAAATGATAGAAGCCAGACCGAGACCGCGACCGAGTCCTGGGGGGGTCCATGGCCGGAGAGGAGGTGGGCGGTGGTGGATGGATGGATGGGGTGGATGAGGAGGTGGACTAGATGCAACCGCTTCTCCGCGACCAACTTAGCTATTACTTAAGATCGACCACTCTTAGTAATTTCTGATGCATTTAAATGAGTATTTCACTAAATTAAATAAACCTGGAAGCTACAGGTTCAGGGAAGCACAGCCATTAAATACCATGCAGACACAATCTGCTTCTGCTCCATCCGATACCACTATGTGGAAAAACGTTATTTCAGTTTATCTTTTTAACACAATTGCAACCAAAATATCTAAAGTAACACAGTTTCTGTGTGTGCTCTACCAAAAAAAATAAAGCGACAACAAAAATCAATTATGTTCCTCAATACCAGAACAAGCCTTTTTCCTCCTTTAGTCTCTCGCTTTGAACACTGTTATAAGAAATTAAAGTATTTTATAGGCACTGGTTACACGAGTGAGCCCGTTTCAAACGTGTATATTTAACATTAACTTAACACCGCCTGCTCTTTGTCATCAAAACCCAACCAAGTTCAACACTTCAAGCCGTCAACCCGAGCAAAGATGGCTAGCTGAGGAGCGCTAGCAAACTAACCCGGATACTAGGCATTAAATAAAAGTTATCAGCATAGATTTTGTGAGGAAAAATAGAAGTCAGGTGGGAGGACTGGCTATCGCAGGCAGCAAAGTTACACCCCCTCTTTTGTGTTGGCTAACTATACCTGTTCGGTCATTAACATAATGTCGATTTTCCAGCGAGCCCGAGGCTAACAGGAAGCGAGGTCTACGGGGGAAAACAAGTCCAACGCTGCCGACATTACAGCCAAGCTACCGTCGCTCTGCGCCAACGCCGAGCCGTTCCTCTGACACACGAACCCGCGGACGATACCAACCCGCATGAGAACGCAAAGGGCAGCCTCGTCCGTCAACTAAAGCGGACGGTTTTTGTCTAATTTAAATCCCCTCTCGCATTCGCTATCGGGTGTTTTCTCTGGTCAGCGGGGAGTGGAGTGGAGATCAATCAATGGGAGCCTCGCATCTCTGTCGAGTCACGATCAATCGATAACAGAGACTCACGGAGCTCGTCAGCACAGACCTTTGTGGTACATTTCAAACTATGCTGAATGAAGAGGAACAAATATGAGATTAATTTCTTAAATATACAATGATTCTATATTTTCCGCATGTAGAATCCTTCATGTGCTATTTTGAATTGAGCTGTTTTTATCAAAGTCGACTACTTTTGTCTGAAAAACCGCAGGCAGCTGCTCTGCTCATTAATAATTCAGCAGCTTCACAGCAGAACTACTATGAGACAAGGCTTTGAAAAAATCCACTGGCTCCACACGCCTTTTATTCGTTCGGCATAAACAAATGCAAGCTTCATATTAATAAAGCTAACCACTTTTGTTTGCTGACCTAAATATTACACTTTCTTGCAGCCTCAACATGAGCTTACACTCACAAATATGGAGTTTAAGGTTTAAATGTCACAAGCAATAAAGGGACATTTTTCAAACTCATTTTTTACTGTTCCGCATTTCAATTTACTATTAAATAGAAAAAACAGTATTGGAATTACCCAAAAGTAGTTTACTGTATCCACATTGCAACACGGAACGCAATCAGCAAAAATATTTTTCATTAAAAATGATATAAAATGTTTACAAACATATTTTGCCCAGCCAATGTGATCATAGCCAGGAGTTTGGCAATGAAACTAATAGTAGATTCAATTAGTTCTTTTTTTTTCTTCTTTAAAGCAATCCACACTTTAGATATATTATTGTGATGAATATTATAAATGCAAAGAGCTACACCATAATAAAAAGTGTACCTTGCAGGGGAAAAAAATTAAGTGTATTTTGAGAATACATATCCATGTGCAAGTAGTAAAAACGCTAACTAAAATTTTTTCATCATATTGTAATAGCAATTAAAGTAGCAAAAATCCACCTTAAATCCTCAATGAAGCCCGACTACAGGCTGGTTTCTATTGCAGTTGGTAAATATTTTAAAATCGTCAATGTTTTAAAACCAGATTTTAAATCTACTTGTGCAAATGACAACTTGAAATCATGCAACCTCAGTTTAAACAAACTTGAACTGTATTTCAGTTCGAAGGTTCACTCTTGCTGCATAGTAGTAATGAAAAGAAAGAAAATAACCATCGCAAATCAGAAAAAAAAATTAATGCATAATAAATATAGAGACTCTTCACATGAATTGAATCCATATGCAAGGCTTTAATATTTATAACATTAATTGTTCTTTAAAAATTTAAAAACATAAGTATAAACTTTCACAAAACCGAAAAAAAGGCTTGAGCTACTTTCACACTTGATTCAATACATTTTTCATCAATGTTTTTTATGCATTATTAATTACAAATTACAAGTAAATTGAAAAGAACATTTAATGCCACTAAAAGGGCAAAATTTCATATCACCTTTCATCTCCTTCGGTGACGTACTCTCTGCTTTGGAGACAGAAGGTTTTCACTTCCAATGTCAATGTCACCGTGTGGATTCAAATCCCCGCGTTTTATCCCCCCTCTTTTTCTCCACTTCTCTGCCTCTCTGCTCTTCCTGCTCTCCTTTCCAGCATTCTCCTCTCTCTTTTTGTTCTCCAGAGAGGTTTTGGACTCTCTATGACTGCGTAGGATGGGTCTATAGGGGTCAGCAGGGCAAACTGCATCATCAATGGTGCAAAAATGCCTCCCCAGAAATCCTCCTTCCCGCTTAGCCTGGGCCTCCCTCCTCAGTCGCTTCACTTCACGCCTCTCTCTGCGCCTTTCAGGCCAGGTCTTCCTCCTTCCAGGATGAGCGCCAGGCTCCAGCTTTGTCCTGCCTCTTCCCTGCACCAATGGCATATCTTTGCAACATTCCTGCTGTGAAGTTAGGGGTCCAGCACTCACAAGGTCTGAAAGCACAGATAGCACTTATTACATGTCAAATTTCACAATTTTAAAAACCTTTTGTATAATTAGTACAGCTAAAATACATTTTTCTAAATGTAGATATATGTTTTACAATACTGTAATTATTTAAAAGCAACGTTTAATCACCTTTGGCTGGTGTGATCGTCGGGACTTTCTGCTGGAGAATGTCCTCCAGAGTGTCATAATGGCAAACATAAGGCAGTGAGGGAAAAGTGCCACTGATCATCCTTCTCTTTGTGCACTCCTGATGTCAACAAAGACAATCATCCAAATGAGTGAGACAAAAAGGACAAAATATAAGAACAGGGCATCCTGAGATGGTGAAAGTCATCTACTTACATGACCAAAATGTCCCCTTTTTGAGCAGTTGTAGCAATGAGCATGGTGGCTCTTATGTTTGAGACTGCAGGCGTTTCTGGGTCTGAAAGGAACCCGTAGCTTGACCTAGAAAAAATGAAACTGATATTTTATGATTTCCTAGGAATTAGATTAAAATGCATTGGCAAATCCAGAATTCAATTGCTACATAGTACATTAAAAACATATTTCCCTCAGTTTTTCTTCTGCCTTTATCCTCACCTCTGTTATTGACATGTAAAGTATTGAGACCACATGTACTTTTCCATAGTTTATCACACTATAAACACTAACTTTACTGTGAGTTTTTGTGCTAAATCAACGTAAAGTAGTAAATAATTGTAAAGTGAAGGAAAAATGTTCTATGATTTTCAAGTTCGTTTTGAAAAAGTGAAAAGTGAGGCATGCTTCCTGAGTCAACACTTTGTATAGCCACCTGTAGCAGAGCTGCAGCCACAAGGCTTTAAGGATATATCTAGCTTTGGAGACATATGGAGACAGAAACTTTTACCCAGTCTTGCTTGCAAAATTGAATGGAAAGTGTCTGTAAACACTGATTTTGGATTTAGTTATGAATTTTAAGAAGGCCACTAATGCACATGGATATGTGTTCTGTAAATCATTCCACTGCAGCTCTGGCTGTATGTTTAGGGTCATTTTCCTGTTGGATAATGAACCTCAGCCCAAGTCTTGAGCCGTTTGCAGTCTCTATCAAGCTTCCTTGTAGGATTTTTTTACTTTAGTTCTATTGCATGCGAGTACTTCTTGATTTGATGGCGAGTTGAACAATTATTGTCATTCAAAGAATTTCATTTTATTGTTGACTTGTGTTGACCTGCATATGGCAAATAAACCAATCAGAATCTATCCTTTAAACATCGCTCAATAAATCCCAACCAGTTTTTCTCCCCCTGTTACAAGATTGTTCCACTGTCACGATTAACTGTGGGGTTGGTGTGTTCACACAAGGATTTGCATGGAAGTTGTATTTTGATCATATCTGACCAGGAAACAGTTCTCCACATGTTCGCTGTGTCTCTAACATGGCTAATGGCAAACTGTAAGCTGAACTTCTGGTGGCTTTCTTCTTGCCTCTCTTCTACCTAGGCCATATTTATGGAGTGCACAGCAAATAGTAATTCTGCAGGCAAATCCTACTCCCTGAGCTTTGGACCTCTGCAGCTCCTCCAGAGTTACCACCGGATTCCTGGCTAACTCTATGACTAATTATTTTCTTGTCCAGGCTGTATATCTAGGTGGACAGCCATGTCTTGATATTGTAGTTGTGCGATGCTGCGTCTAATTCCAGATTAATCAGGAATAAAATAAAACTTCCTCTTACAGTCAGGTGGTATTGTCGCCATGAGTCTGGGCAGGCCTGAAAAAAAAATCACAACAAACAAAGAATAAGAATTTCCCTCTGACCAATATCCAGATGAACACCATAGTTTCACAGAAGAGGAGATGCAGAAACAGAGCAACACTTTATAAAAATTGGGCTAAAATACACATACAAGATTATAGAATTAAGTTTCAAGAATTTCTTTAACACTAGACACACTTTAATTAAAACAATCCAAGGAATTTCTAATGGTAGTTGACAGACGAACTCACATCAAACATGTGGCCGGTCACACCGCAGCGCTGGCAGTGCTGCTTCCACACTGGAGGCACTCTGCAGGGATTGAGGGCATGAGAAGGCAGCCCACAAGTGGAACAAGGCCGACTTGGACAGTCCCTTTGGACGTGGCCTTGGACGCCACAAAGGACACAAGTGGGACTTTTCTGCTGAGGAGAACAAGATTTTTTTTGTTGTTTTTGATTGATGACAAGATGTTGTCAACTAAGTCTTATTTTTTCCCACATTAGGAAACAAACACAGGCGACTTTAGCTGTACCTTGTGAAAGTAGCAACTTCTGGCAACGTGTCCCATCCTGTTGCAGATGTTACAGAGGGATGAGCGACCAGCCATGAAATAGCGACTGCCCAGAGACTGAGTGCCTCCATACTGGACATATTGAAAGATCCAAATTGTGTACTGCAAATAACTATTTCTGAGCTCTTACAATGTATTTTCACTTAACATTCTTTGAATCAACAAGCTTAGTGTTTGAAATCTAGATAATAAAGATTACCTTGTCTTTGTCTGAGACAGCCCAGGTATCCCCTCCTGATTTCACTTTTTTGTCTGGAATACCTTGATGGAGAGAATGAATGCAAAATGTTACCGTTACCTGTTAGTGGAGTGGCCACTAGGGCTGCACAATACGAGGAAAATATGCAATAATGCTGGTGAATTCTGCAATAGGGACACGACCGGAAACAAGTGACTAAGTGTATTTTATTTTGATATACTCCAAGTAGTCTATCAGGCTACTGGTGGGGATAAAAAAATAAATAAATAAATCCATCTTAACAAAAAAGGATGAACTGATTTATCCTGCTTCTGCTTTTTTTTTATTGAAGTAACTCAGTTGTTGGTGTTCCTTAAGTTTCTTTAAGTTACAAAACTTTTTATGCTGCATTTTGCCACAAAATATAGCTCTGGCAATGAGATCTTGAACTCTTAAATAATTTGATATTACTTGTTGGAATTCAGGCAGTTCTTGGCAACATTCAAGGTATGTGTAATGACACATTTGCGATATATTGTGCACCCCAGAGAGCGCTGTATCAGCATCAGTAGTCTTGTAAATCTTTACTGGATTAAACATCCTAATATTGCTGTCCTTTTTGGGGCCCAATATTTTTGTGTAACTCTATAATATTGCCTTCACATAAACAGTAGATGGCAGAAAAACCCAAGTATAAAAAAGATGCCTGAGTTTTTATTGAATGTAAAGAATTAATTACAAAATTCAAGTCTTTATACCAAACTACATTGATTTTGTAAAACTACAGTTACAAGCTACTTTGATAAGGCAATTACTAATGAGAGAAGCAGACAAAGAGCCCGTAGTTACTCTGGAGGACCTGGAGAGATCCACAGCTCAGGTGAGAGTATCAGCTGAAAGGGAAATAATTTGTGCCCTCCACAAATCTGCAATCCTATAAGAAAACCTGACAGAGGCTGCAGCAGTTTCCTCTTCAGCATGACAACAACCCAAACAACACACTCTGGACTACAGTGAAATGGCTTAGATCACACCTGAAGTAAATGAATAGCTTATGAGTTAACTAAGTAATGAGGGAATTCAGCCATTTGATTTAGGTGTGAAGAAATGGATCTAGAGCTCAGAAATCATTAGTCTATATTAAAGCACATTCATTAGGGGCACTATGTAATCCATTTGGTTAAATTTTGGGGGTTTTTTTAATATCAGACAAAAATATTTTTGCACTTCATCTACTGTGATAAAAGCAGATAAATAATGTTGGCAAAGATGATCTCTAACCTTCATCTTCAACATCCTCCTCAGAGCTCTCCCAGCAACCGAGGTTGAGCTGGATGCTTGGGTCCTCCGCCTGCTCCTCTCCATCCAGGATCATCCACTCCTCAATAGGCTGATCGCTGTCCTCTTCCAGGTGCTTCTGTGAACCAGCACTGGAGATACTGCTGGTGTCCTGCTGAGTCTTTCCAGAGGTGATGGAGAAAGCAAGAAGCAGCGGAGGAGAGCTGTCTCTGCTGAGCTGTGAAAACAGCTTGGTGCTTTTCTCATGTTTCATGTAACCAGAACACGTCTCTTCTCCACTCTCTGAAGTGATGGAGTCCTCAACGAAGAAAAGGTGGTCTTTGATATTTCCTTTACCATCCGATACTTCATTTTTATTGACAGAGTCCATAGTACAATCTTAGGCAGGCTACGCAGCGCCGCTCAATGGTGAAGTCGTGTATTGCAGCTAAGCGGCGCGGGACGATAACGCATGTTACACTACTACTTCTCAATTCTTACCCCAACCGAAATTAAATTGGATCGAGTTGTTTTAAAACTTGTTTGTTTTTTTCCAAATACTTTAAAGGATGTTCTGTAAATTTTTCTAACATATCAGAAACACGCTAAGGCAAGGTAGCAGTACACTAGCGCCTAGCAAGAAAGCTACATTACAAACACCGCTAATACGATGTCAAAACAAAGGCGCTTTTGTGTAGTACACTAATTTATTTGACTGCATCTCGGTAGCGATTACCTCTGTTAACTCAAAACGCATTCCTTCCACAAAACAGAGACAAATGTAGTTCCCACTAAGCAGGTTTGTGTACATGTGGTTATGATTTGAATTACTTAACCGGCGTTTCCGGAAAAAGTTGGACAGCCAAAGATAAACCCGGAGTTACGTCACTTTTCTTTTCCGGGGAAATGAATTAATGGAGAAATTACATTACATTTTATCTAAGCCAGAAAGGTCTGCAACCTGCGGCTCCTTGAACCTTCCGTAGTGCTTCCTAATAATTTTGACTGTCTGTTTTTAAAAATAGACATAATAAAATAAAATAAAATTCTGGTTTTAGCAGTTTTTCAGTTTTTTGATGCAATAATTGCATTGAATCTTCCCAACAGATAGTAAAATATGCATCGTTTTCCACAAATATCAACACCCTATAGAAGAAATGTATGTCTCTACTGATGAGTTAATTAACTCATCAGTTAGTTGCAAAAATATGCACCTTTACAAAAGTTGTATTTTTTTTTTTATTATTTGAAACCTGACAAAAAATAAATAAATAAAGGTCTTTAAAAATTAGCTATAACATACTTATCAAATCCAAATTGTCTTTTATTAACACATATTAATTTTGCAACTTTGTATGACTTTTAAGTGAGGGAAAATGGCTTTTTGAATCATAAAGATTGTCGACCTCTATTCTAAAGCAACTTATTGTATAGGTACTTCTAATTTCTACTGTGTATTTTTTTTTTTTTTTTTGTTGAGGAAATTATATTTTAGTTCTGAGGGCTTTATAAAATTAGTTATTGTGTACTATTTTAAATATAAAAAATATTCTTAACACTTTGGGATTTTTTCCTTTGTCTTTTTTCTTTCTTGTGATATTACAGCACAAAGTTCAATGTATTTTATTCATAATTGTGAAGGAAAAGGAAATCCACGTTTTTTATGACTAATGCCACACATTCTCAAATGGATTTATGTGTGGACTTTGACTAGTTCATTTAACACACCAATATGTATCAATCTGGATCATTTAATTCTCCTAACGGTGAATGTCAGTCCCAGTCTCTTCTCTCTTGAAGTCACTAACATCTCTAGGATTGGGCTGTATGTACCTGTATGTAGGTCTCCATCAACTCTGACCTGCCCTTGCTGATAAGAAGCATTCCCAGAGATGATGCTGCCACAACCATGTTTGGATAATGTGGAAGAGTGATATAGTGTCATTTTCTGCCACATTTCTGCTGTTTTTGCATAGGTCGAAAAGTTTTTATTTAAATTTTTTCAGTCAAGAAATCTATACTAGCCAGGTACAAAGACTAGGTGAGAAATTGTTCAATAAGCAGTCAAAGTCAAAATAAGTAAAATCTTTAGAAAGCCTGAAGAACTAACGATGAATTCCAAGTTAAAAGATCGAGAAAATCTGGTTCCTTGAAACTAAAGAGATAAGAAATAAAATTAGGTTCTTAACGTTTAATATTCTTTCATTCTTTAAAATCCCGCTTTTTGTTCAAACCGATGCATAATAATATATAGATTACATAGCAATTCTTTCCTTCAGCAGTGCTGAAAGAGCTCAATGCTGGGTTAAATCTTTATAATACTTAAAAAGGAAAAATTGAACGACATCGACAATATCAATATCAAGATGAACATTTAGAACTTCCTTTTAAAATTCAGATCTACTTTTTAAAACGAGTGTTCGCTTAGGGCTAAAGAGAAATGCTCAACATTTATTACAATTTGTCCTGTCTGCATCCTTCTTTGCGTAAATGCGCTCGACGAAACCATAAGCGCCTCAGCCCCGTCTGTGCGCTCAGAAGCTTTCACCGCTGTTCACTGATCAGGTGCTGAAAGTATAGGAGAGAGGTAGTCTGCATTTAAAGTTTTAAGTTTGTACTTTATTTTAAATTTCTCCGTTTGTTTGAAGGTCCATCGCCAAACTTTGGCTACAGAGCTGGATCTAGGATGTAATTTTCTTGCTCAAGTTTCTGTGTCTTATCCAAACCTTGGAGGTAGAACCACGACAAGTTTAGCAGGTCGTGGTACTTTGACGTGTCTGTGATGGAAGTAAGTTTTGGACTGGTTCCGTTCACAGTTGCGCACAGTAAGTATCGGGTCCTTGCATCCTTTCCACAGAGGCTATCTGAAGTCCTGGAACTGGGTCTTCTCGTTCTGCTCCGACACGCAGGGCTCGGAGGGGTGAACCAGCTCGGCGGAGTCTTCATCAACGGGCGGCCGTTACCGCACGAGGTCAGACACCGGATCGTGGAGCTCGCGCAGCACGGGGTGCGCCCCTGTGAGATCTCGCGCCGTCTGCGCGTCAGTCATGGCTGCGTCAGCAAAATATTGACCAGGTAGCCGCAGTTTAAAATGGGTTCAGTCATATGGTAATTCATATGTGTCCCAATATGGAATCAGGGAGTTATGACATCATAAAATCTTTCAAAACCAGATGTTTAAAAGCTGATGGATTCTTTTAATGCTTTCTATTTTAATCAGGGCGTTTGACCAAAAGCAAAAATCTTGAAACTCGCTGCATGCAATGCACATGCAAAATAACAATTACTAGAAGCTTAATAAAAGGATTGTATTTTTTCTTTCTTTTTTTTTTGTCATCATTGCTTTCCACAATTTTTAATTTGGCATAGAAAAAAAAGAGTAGTCGTTTGATTAAACTTAACACTGTCATGATTTGAGGTGGTGAGGAAAAGGCAGCGGATCCAGGTTATGGTTGAAGATACATGATGAATTTAGTGATAAACACCACAATGCAGAGTGCAGGCAGCACAGAAAGAGCAGAAGGCTAAGAGCTCATAGCTGGTAGAAACTGGTAGTACATTTGACGGACATTTGACGACAGACTGACAGCAGACAAGACAAAAGAGACGATGACCCGACAAAGAACAAGGAACAGAGGTGGGTTTAAATACACAGGGAGACAATCAGGGGAAACAAGAAACAGGTATCACTAATCAAAGGGTAGACTGGACAACACAGAGACTCCACAGAACACAGATCTAAATAGTCACCCAGAAACCCAAATCCCTACAAACACAACAAAAAACCTTGATATCCAGAACCAAATGTTGGTTACGGATATCTAGGATATCTAGGGTTTGATAGATAATGCTAATTTCATCCCAACCATGCAAACTGAAACTACACAAAGTAAAAGTTGGCAGCCAACGGGTTGCCTGTTTATCCTTGTGTGTATAAGTGTCAATCTTTCCTTGCCACACACGACTCTTAATCATGCCAGGTACAATGAGACAGGAAGCATCAGACCAGGGCTGATAGGTGGCTCCAAGCCCAAGGTGGCGACCCCCACAGTGGTGCAGAAGATCCTGCAGCTGAAACACAACAGTCCCACGATGTTTGCCTGGGAGATCCGAGACAGGCTGGTGCTGGAGCAAGTGTGTGACCCAAGCAACGTTCCCAGCATCAGCTCAATCAACAGGTAAGGGAGTCCTGGTGTGTTTCAGTGTTTCTGCTTGACAGCAAAGATCTGGAAAATAAGTGTTGATTGTTTTGGTGCTTGTAGGATCATCAGGAGGAAAGTTCAGGCGAAGCCTTGTGAAAATGGTGAGTGTCTCTCTATCACACTTCTATATGCCCAGTCTTCCTCTCAGTAATGTTTGCACCTCTGTATTGACAGCATCATCTGTTACCATGGGAACAGACTGTCCCTCTGAGTCCAGGTTTTCAATAGGAGGGATTCTGGGACTCAGAAAATTCAACAAACAAAACGAAGGTGAGAATCATTATATGTTCAAACAGCATGTGTCCATAATACAATGAGCAAATTTAAGTGAAACTGACATTTTGGTTAAACTACTTAAATATTACTCAAAGATTCAACATAATTTTTGTTGTGAAATGATCTTTGTTTTATAGCTGGCAAACATGAGGGTTTTGACAAGGACTTTCTGTAATCTTTAATTTTATCCTTTTAAATGAATACTTCATAGATTTCTTGGCATGCCTATAATATTTATCACATATAAAGGACAAAAAATAAGTGGTTTAGGTGCATGACAACTGGTATTTCATATACCTGTTAGTTTCAAGCAATCAAATAGATGAAAGATTGTTTTTTGTCGGTAAAATACTTTGTGTTTTTTTAAGAAGTTTGAGGTGTGATAATTGTTGTGGCGTGTTCATTTTGTCCAGATAAATCTGCCTGTTTTAAATTAGTTTAAATTTATCCAAATCAATTTTAGTAAGCTGAGTGTGCATGCAATGTTATGTTCATATAATCAAATAAGCTTGTCTGTTTAGGATATCTTTCATATGATATTTATTTTTATACTAAATTAAAGTCTTTTCAAAAAATAAAGATGGAAAAAAAAGAAAGTACAAAGCTTTTTTTTCCCTTGGTAAAGGTTAATTTATCCTAAACAGTAATTTACATCTTTTGATTCTATGAATTGTAGCTTTTCTGTTTTTCACATAATGTTTGTAGGAACAGTTCACTTACATGGCAATCACTCTAAATGTATAACTACTGGGAGAAAAACAGTTTACACAATTTTGGGTGGTATTTTTTATTACTTTTGCCTGTACTTTCATTTCCTGCCTGCAGTCTATATTATTTTTCTTTCCACACATTAAAGTCATTCAAAATGTTTAAACACAATTGAAGTTTTTAATTGAAATTGTTTGATAAAGGTCACAAAGTAAAAAAGAAGTACGAATAAGCTACGAATACACACAGCATTTGTTAAAATGGCTTTTAACTGGAGACCACATAGAAGACTGATGCATAAGACTTTGTGCTTTATGCTAATATAAGTCAGACGGAGAAACTATAAGCAGCAGGAGGTCCACTTCATCTCCCCAGGTCTACATCCTCCTCCCTGCCTCCCTTTCCATCACAGAGAGAATTAGAACAGGCGGCTTCAGAGACAAATAAGCGTAGTTATCTATACGAATACAGCCATTCATGTGGGCTGTTTTTCATTCTTCTAATGAGAACAAATGGAGATAAAAGTAAACCTATGCTGAAGCTGTTCTGTTTTCCAGGAGCGAACGAGTCCTGCGGTGAGCACCACACCCAGCTCTGTTTCTGGAGCAGGTCTGACCTCAGCTCGCCATTTCGCCATCAGCTGCCAGCTAACCATGATTCAGATCCGTTAGGTTAGTCTGGACTGATCTGACATGACACCCGGTGGATCTCTCGCCTTCGGTCTTCATTTCACAGAAGAGCAGAATTCATCATAAAATCAGAAAAAACATATTAAAATAAAACTAATACCACCCTCCTCTTATGTTGTTATTTGTTTACATAATTTGGAGGAAAGAACAGCAAGGTTGCTGTGATCAGTTCAGAGTGTTGTGGCCTGTCCCTGCGGTCATTTTCTGCTCAGTCAGAGGCTGTAAAGCAACATCATTAGAGCCCCCATGATGGACAACACTGACTGCTTTCTCTCCTTTGTGTCCAATTCCCTCGCCTGCTCTCATGGATGAGGAATCTAGGAAGATGAGAGCTGCTGAAGGGACCAGCAGGGTGAAAAAAAACCATCAGAGCAGCTCAGTGCGTTTTTGTGTGAAGGCATACACCGACCAACAATCAAATTCATTTATAAAGCAGATACTGACAGAATTTCAGATTGTTTCTGTTTGTTTCTGCAATGCATGTGTGTTGTGTTGTGATTGAGCAATGAATAAGCTGCCTTTTCGCTTTTTACTTTAACATTTCTCAAAATTATCCCATTGACTTTGTCTCTGTTATGTTGCATTACAGTACATAGATTTTTTCCCCCCTAATTGATAATATTAGAAAATCAGAAAATAGAAAAAATAGTACATTTGGTGGGAAAGTGGTCTTTGAAGAACCTAAGTGTGTTTCACCACAGCTAGAAGTAAATCCGAATGAAGCCACTAGAAAGTTTTTAAAAGTTGACATCATGTTTCCAGGTCAAAAACGACATTGGTTATAAAACATAGAAGTCATTGTTTTTGGTCTAAAGAGCAACCGGTAGACCGATAGTCTGACAGTGGAAACGTACGGAACAATATTTTTTAGTGGAGCTTTGTTTTTCAGAACCTTATGTCAGAAGAATTTATGAATTCAGTTTTTGACTCAACAGGGAGTCAGTAAAGAGAAGCAAAACTTGGAGAATTGTGATATATCTCATTTTAAGCTGTCTACATCAGCTTAAGGTTTTTTTATTGATGTCTTTTAGGCATCCTGATAATAAAGAACAACAGCTACTCAGTCAAGAAATAACTTAAAGGTCAGGAAATTGTAAAATGGAGGAAAACATCCCTTTTTCAGAAACGTAAAGATGTCTTTGGCTTAGAGGGCATAAAATGGGGGCCAACCCTGAATACTTATAGCCCTACCAGGAGAAGAAACAGAAAGGTAAAGTAAAAAAATCTGGGCGACTAGACTTTTTTGTTCTGCTATGTCCATACTTAGTCTCTAGAGGGCAGTGTTTGCATCATCATCATCATCATCATCATCATCATCATCATCATCATTCTCTGTGCCACAGGTTTCTTGCTTATATCTGTTAATAAACTAACACTTCATAACAAGACCATGTTTATACAACACTAATAAATAACAGTGAGTGAGCTGAGTCTGTTAATTAGATTGAAGTAATAAATCTGGGAATTTTTGGTCCAAACAGCTCCTCTAATGTACTATGTTACAGATGTTAATTGTTACCATGCAAAAGCTCAAAATATTTCTGAATGCGAGATTAGTTTTGAAAGCAGCGTTATATTTGCTCTGCCAACACAATTTCTTCAGCTGAGACACATTTTTATTAATTGGACTTCAACCTGAGTCTTTCAGACATTTAACCTGGTATTTAACATCAGTGAATCATTAAGCACTTTCACCTCAGGTTAAACTTAGATCAAGCCTCATATTTCCCTGTCTTGACGACAGTGACGCAAAGAAGCTGAAGTTTAAATCCTGCTGCTGTTGATCAATACATCTCAGAAGTCAGGACTGTCTTCTGTTAGATGTAGACTTTTCAGACTCTACTGTAGTATTATGGGCTACTTATTGATAAGCACCAAACCACTTCTCACCAGCTTTGACTTTTTATTACTGGCTATACAGATCATGGATTATAGTCTGGCATAAATTAGGGTTGAGGCAGCTGTTTAGTACAAGTAAGAAAGTTTCTGACAATTTTGGAGAAAAATCTGCAATAAACTCCCAAATATTAGCTCAGAAAAGTGCTGGGATTTGTTGATTTTTTGTGAATTTCCACGATACAGAAACTAAAGCGACCGGAGGGACTGATTGATATAATTTGGCAGTAAACAGATAAAAACTGCATTAATTTGATTGATAACATAATATTTAAGCACACTTAGTGTTTAGAATCTAGAGGGCCACATAAAAACTCACAGCGGGCCGGATTTGGCCCACGGGTCTTGAGTTTGACACATGTGTTCTATTACATCTCATACACTGTGTGAGCTGATTACACACATTATTTGTCACCACATGACCACAATTCTTTGTAATAAAAGGCAGAATCCACAATATGAGTTAATCTGAATTTTCTTCAACTAATGGCAGAAAACATAGAAGTAATTGTTTTTGGTCTAAAAAATATTCCAAGGTTAGAAATCAACTCTCTACTAGATTTAGAAATACTAACGTTCGTAGACCATGTAGGAAACGTGTTGTCATGGACTCAGATTTTGATTTTAACTGAAATGAGTCTACTACCTAGCTACCATTCTGATAACATTTCCAGAATGAGAGTTTTCCATATGAATATGATGCAAAAAACTCCTGTGTCCCTTTATTTTCTGTAAGTTATACCAGTCTCTGCCTGCTCATCTGATATGCAGCTGTCAGCGCTTTGAATATCAGAAATAAATTCTCATATCACACAAGTTTTTAACTTACTGCACTGGCTATATTTTTTCAATTAAATCAGAAATGTAAATGTTTTATTTAATGTATAAGGCACTGAATGGTGTTGGGGTTTCAGACATGAATCACTTGGATCCCTCAGGACATCAGAGGCCTGTTCACTCAGTGCTTCCTGGACCAGAACTAAACAAGACAAAGCAACCTTTAGATTTATTTTATTTTTCCTCTGCTCTGCAACAGATTGTACAAAAAAATGGGGCTGCAGAAAATGTTGGCTGCTTGAAACAAATCAGGTATGATGGTATATAGACACTTTATTTACATCAGGAGTTGATTTACTTTGGATTTTTAAATGGCACTAAAATATCTTATCTAGAGGGAGACATGCTTTATTATGGCCTGAGCGGTAAAAAGCTGTTTATGTTCTATCAAGTGACTTTGGAGTAGCTTGAAACTGCAGCAACGCACACTGAAAAAAGTGTTTCTTTGAGCCAACTTTAAAAAAATACTCTAATTTGTTATGAATTAAATCCGAATTATAGCTTGAGCAAAACTAATAAGATTAACTGTAACAAATTATTTTTTGAAAGCAGGATAAAAGAAATATTTTTTCAGTGCAGCCCGTAAGACATTAAAACGTATTAGAAAATAATGTAAAAAAGATTAACATCCTTAGAAGAGACATGGGCAACATTTATCAATATAAATCTAATCCATTCAGGGAATCTTTAAAAACAACAACAACATATTTTCTTTGTCTTTTATATTTTGAAACACAGTGTAACATTTTATTTTCACGTGCACTGCTGTTTACTAGTCTATCAAGCGAACATTACAATACTTTTTATCTGATATGTTACTGCTGTAGTTGTCACTCTTGAGCATTGACTGCAATAAATCCAGAATACTTAAACCCAGTGTAGGATTTTTCATTGGCATAAATTCAGAGCTTTTGTTCTTTGCATTATAAAGTCTCATCTTATAGGTTTCAGGTATTAAATGGGAGCACAAGAAAGTCCAGTGCGAAAAGGAGTCGAAACTGACACTAAAAGTTGAGCTGTTTATTTACTCACACCTCACTTTTATTGCTAATAATTAATCCGTCCTACATTTTTAGAGTTTTGCCTTGAAAAAAGCCTTTGAGTTTGTGTGTGAACTAATGCCGACACACTTCACTGCACATGAGAATGAAAAGCAAATTATCATGAGTTACGCCAGGGCCAAAGTACAAATGCTGATAATTCTTTGGCTTTTTTTTTTCTGTTGTTGCTTTTTTTCAACTAACTACTTCCTTCTTCGTAAATCAGTGCAGAATTTCCCGGTTCAGAGCCAGAGCAGCACTGAGGCTGCGCGGGCAAAGTTATGGTTGTGGATTTATAGAGCAGTGATAATCTCAGGCAGTAAATCTGTGCGTCTCAGCTCACACAAAAACACAGAGGAGCTCAGTTTTCCCAGGACTCAGCTCACGAGCGTTGAGGCGAACGAGGCAAAGAGAAGAAACTCGTTGATCTAATGGAGAGCAGGTCGCACCCGAGAGCTGTCCACAGGAGGAGGGAGACAATCACAGCTTTGCCTCTGTACCACAGTGGAAACCTGCTGAAGAAAAACCTCAAAGAGAAGGTAGAATAACCTACACTGCAATTTAGTAGAAGTTTGAAACTGGAGATTTAAACTCAGAAACTGTCAATACTGGAGGTAGTCATGTAGTTTTTGTTTTTATTTTTTGGGTGATTCTCTTTGTAACTAATTTTTTAGAAACCTGATCTTGTTGCCGAGGTCAAACTGTGACTGCTTTATTTTGTGGGAGGCTATTTTAAATTAATAGTTTATGAAGATGATCGATACCTACTGATAGATGCACATTCTTTGAATGATGAGTCTAAAAAAACTCACTTAAAGCTGTACTGTTTTCATATATAAGTAAATTAACAATCTTAATCACTTAGCCGGAGATTAAAAATATTAATTACACTTTAGTCTACCATAAAGACAAGGGTGAGTTTATTGGATTGCAGTTCTGTGCAAAGGTTAACATTTCATCCACAGCAGCAACTCAAAAAGACATTTATGACTTTCAGGATTTCAGGAACTTCTACGGAGAGCTCAGAGGATCAACACTGTTTCTGTACAACAATGATACACAAGACACAGTAAGGACACAGTTGAAGTTTGTCTTTCATAAAATAATGAGGTCAAATTTAATTGAAAGTATTTTTCATGTGCAAGACCCCAACATCTGATTCCAAAGAAACTTGTCAGAGGGGCAATAAGGAAGTACAGGTTTGTTGATATTTCATCCATTAAACTGCCACGGGACTTTCTGTTTGTTTGTCAGTATTCAGAAAGGCTGGACCTGGGGCTGATAAAGTCCATGGACATGGAGTCTCCTTATAAAAAAAAAGTGCCAACCATTTTCACCTTAAGCTTTCCCATGGAGGAGGTGCAGTTAAAGGTTTGTGAAACTTCAAACTGACTCGGCATTTATCACAAAAATGTCATTCACTTGGTTTTAAAGGCTGGATGATTTGAAAACATACTGTTTAGATTATAACGTTTAACTAAGATTTAGCACTGAGGGGCTGAAATGTCATTTAATTTCAATGAGTTTATGTAACTACGGAAGAGAAACAGGCTCACTTCATCACATATCTTCCACCATACGTAACAGTGGCTCTTTCCATATATATAAACATATATATGCTTTATTTATTATTTATTTCACATAAAACTCATGTGCAGTATTTGTTGAAGAAAAGCAATTGGTCTCATCTTACCAACACTTGTGTTGTTTTCTCTGACTCTGCAGGTAGATAATGCCGACACAGGAGAGGAATGGAGAGGCTACATTATGACTCTGGTTAATGTAAGTTAAAAATCTGAAAAACAGAAACAAACTGAACATGAGGCTCACAAGCTTGAAAACTCCTGTTTTATTTAGTATTCATAGAAAAATTACTTTTTCAATGTAGGTCAAGTACTCTGTCTCATTAGATAAAGTTAAATTCGTTTGTCTTTCCGAACTCCATCATCTAATTTTAAGATAAGTAACTGCATGTAGACAGTCAGTTCAGCTGGAGATGGCAACTACTCAACTTTGAATCCTTAGCAACACATATGAGCAATAAAATGAATACATTGAGCTGCTATCATTTTGAACATCACAGATTTGTAAATGAGACTTTAAATTTTAGATTTGTAAAGTTACGGCTGAGCTGTGGTACATCTTTCAGGTTCTCTTGCTGATCAGTGTCACTGTGTAATAAAATTGAATAAACAATGTGTTTCCACAGCATACGTTGAAAGTTTGTCCTTCAGATTACTGTACATCTCTACAGAATGACTCACAAGTCAGTTATTAACCTAATGTCATAAAAGAAAATAGCAAATAAGTATTACTGGTTAATTGTTTGCCTCAAAGTGCTAAGAAGGGGAAAAAATATCCCTCCAACATTGAGAAAGCGGTAGCTTTAATATAAAAAGCCTCCTAAATATTGTAGGTTACAGTTCATGTTAATATTCTAAGTAAAGTCTGCATTCAATTTTCTCTCCTGTATTTTATGATGAACTACATTGTGTATTGTAAACAGTAATCTGCATTGTATTGCAGAAAGAGATTTCCTCAGACCTTCAGATGCTGCCTGGTCAGAAAATGAAGCTGGAGGAGATGCTGGCTCAGGAAAAGAAAAGAAACCCTCAGCTGCAGCGCCCTGCTCTTCCACCCCGACCGGGCTTCCTGCAGACTAAAGAGTCTCCTGACATGCCTGCGTGAGTTAAACTGATGCGCTTCTAACACATTATGTTTGTCTGCATATTCAAAAAATGTATCAACTATCCTGGGCAATAATATCTGATAATATCTACAGGTTATTTTAAGCATTTTTAGCCTCTGTCTTCTCTCCTGCATCATTTCTTGGCTCTACTCAGTTCTATAAGCATCATGTTTCCACCTCAAGACTTTTGTACTGAGAATATGAGTTACCGTCAGTTACATAAATACCTGCTTTCTCACAGGCTTACTTCCTGTGAGACTCAGGTCTCACAAAACTCATAAAACTTAAGAATCAATAAAAAAAAAATACGAGTTTGTTTCACTTCTATAATTGAGACAATTACCTATTTAGACAAAAAAAAGAGCTCTATTCACAGCTCTTTTAAAAATATTTTATTAAGAAAAACAAAATTATTTACTTTAGAAACTTATAAGATGTTGATTGTGTCTTTTTGCTTTCTTTGCTCCCTGCAGTTGTTTTTTCGATGTGACCCGACAGGAGGCTGAAAAGCTGCTCAGTGAGAACCCAGAAAATGGAAACATCATCCTCCGCCCGTCCACCATGCCCAAGAACTACGCCCTGACGCTCAGACAGCAGACAGACAGGTTTACTCAAACTTCACCCTAATCTCATTCAGCAGCTCTGATTCCCCCACAGAACTCCAAAATAAACCAGCTGGCTGTTAAAGTTTATTTTTATAATCCTCGTTTGAAATGTTAAACAGGCAAAGAAGGAAAACCAAACATTTCAGCCAGTTAGACCAATGATAGAAACAACGTTAAACTGCATTCAGAGTAAGTATCTTGATGTCCACTGTGTTGCAGAGGGCATGTCCTGAAGAACTACAGGGTGACCTCCACGAGCGCTGGCTTTGTGATCGAACTCGCGACTCCAGTAAGTCTAAAGTATTTGTTTTTATGGTTGAACAGCTCTCCTCACAATCCACAGCCTGAAACTAAAGAAAGAAAATGGTGAAGAATTATTCGTATTATTTACTTAAGTAAATGTTAATAAAACAATCCATTGATAAAACTCTGTAGTCAGATTTACTGTGAAGTAAAAAAAAAAAAAAAAACAATCTCAATGCTTCATTTAATTTATTGTTTTCTAAAGGAAAATGCAGTTTTGCACCTTAGCATCCATCCATATGGAGTCAAAAGTGTTCAGACATTCTGCCTTACTGATGTTAATGGTTTAAAATAATCTAGGCAGAGTATCAAATAATTCTGCTGTTTTGTCAAATAACGTTTTGACGAATTTTAAAGTGCCTAAAAAAAATGACATTAGTGATTTCTCATATGTAATACCGACTGCATATCAGTTTCATGCGTGTTAGAAAGAACTGTATATCTAGCTATTATGTAACTAAGGCTGTGAATGAAAGGCCAGATGTCATGAGATTTAATAGACGTAGACAGTGCCGTCGCACCACTCATTTTAATCAGTTGTACAACATTGTAAATGATTTATGTCCAATTAAATAAAAAAGATTCAAGGATTTCCTTATTGGTTACATCAGAAGCTAAACATCAACCGAGAGCAAAAGCTGCATCGACGTGACGACACGACGAAGCCAAATCAGTTTCTCCTACAGTTTTCTCTCATATTTCTGTCTTAATTCTAGGATACAAACATTGCTCAGTGGTTTCGTATTCATATTCATTTCAATAATAATATTCAGAATAATAATAAGCTCCCATTTCTTTTCACTTTGCTTCCTATCTTGTGATCTTGACCAATTGTTCTTTAGATTTTCTAAAAGGGATCAAAAATTGTAATGGCACCATATTGTGAAAAATGCTCTTAGTTAACACTAAAAAAAACTATTCTGTCTTTCAAGATCTGTGCAGGTTTGACTGACAAAATGCAAACAAATTGCGTATTTGACACAGGATCCAGTTAGCAAATGATCAAATGATGCTGGGGGAAAGAAAAAAGACTTTTTGTGACTTGTCTCATGTGTAGACTAATATCTGGTTCATCTCTTGAGTTCAGGGTGCCTGAAAATTAAAAGGGTCAGAGGGGAATAACTCAACAAACACTACTGAACAGAAACGAGAAATTTCAAAGTGACTGAAATAAATACATCAAAGCCTGGTTCAAAGAATAAAAGAAGATCTGGTTCCATGTAAGGACAATATTAGGAAATGAAGGATGTCTGAGCACATTCAGACAGATTACTGTGTGTTACATAGGAGTTTATGTTATGAACTTTATATATCAGCAGTTTCATAGTTGATTGTGATATGCTGGGTTTTTTTTCATCTTGTTTTATTTATTTTTATTTATTTCAGGGAGAGCAGAGGGGGAAAAATAGCCATGTTTATGTAGTTACTTTGCTGTGACAGTTGAATCTTAGCCTGGAATATGTTTCTCTGACATCTCATGATAAGTACACTGGTGAAAAATACATTTCATAAATTTAATAGTTAATTTTTCCCTAATGTTTACTCTGCAGATGACAGTCCGCTCACTGAACGATGTACTGAAGTACTTCCTGGAGAAGACAGAGTATCGCCTCCGTCCCTACGTTGTAACTCAACCCTACGATACTATGATTGGTGAGGATTAGCACTCCTCTGTGAAACAAATGAGTTCACATTGACACAGATTAATATTTGTTGTTGTTTGACAGTTGTGGCTCCTCCCCCAAAATGTGTCCACATGCCACCACCTGTTGTCCCCAAAGCTCAGGTGGCCCCCATGCAGCGATCCCAGGCCAAAGACAAGCATCTTCCACCCGTTCCCAAGCCTGATGAGGGAGAATACGTGGTACCAGAAGATCCCATGATGGACGATCAAATGATGAAGAAAGGTAAATACACACTCAGACAAATTTACTTGGATCCTGAGTAAAGATGTCTTGAAAAACCGCCATAAAATAGATTTTTTTTTCATCGGTGGAAATGATACCATTTAATAAAAAATTGTTTACAAAATCACCAATGTGACAGTTATTGGAAACCCTCAATAAGAAAGACAGTTAGAGGTGAATAAAACAAGTCACCATTAGAGAACTGCGCCGTAACAACCATTGGACAATGTCTGCATAGCAACTGGTTGGACCTTCTCTGTCCATCCAGTTGTCCAAACATGGGGAGTTTGCTAAACTGGGATTTTATTTGAACCTATGTTTTTGTTAGATAATATCCAGACAAACCTTTTTAACTACAAACAAATACAGCTTCTTTGATGAGAAATTCAGGAGCATCATGCCCACAGTCAAGTGTGATAGTGGAACTATGATGCTGTGGGCCTGTTTCTTGTTAGGGGTGTGGCATCAGTAGACCTTAAAAAACAATGGTGGACTTTGAGAAAACTGAAAATAGGTGTTCATTGGGGTTTTTTTAACGTGACAACATTCCTCCGTGGCCATATCTGCCCCCAAACTAAACCCTGTAGAGCACCTACTGGATAAACAGAAGAGAGGAGACAATAAGACAGAAACGAGCAACAAAGAGATTGCACACATAGAAAAAAAAGTTTATTCATGCTCCAACCTTGGGAAATAGGTAAAAATAAATGTCCAACTGCTGATTGTATTTCTGAGTATAGAAAATTATCCACCGAAAAGAAGATGCTCAAATGCAAGGTTACATTTTTCTGAAATGTTCTGTGTGAAATTATGCATCTGCTATAAAAGAAGAGTTTATTTTACATCAGAACTAAAGTTAAACTGAATGCATCATCATTGCTTGTGTTAGTAGATCAAACTGATCTCAACGAGTAATACTCTTTTTTTGTATCTTAATCAGCTCAGGTGGCTGATGAGCTTCAGGCAATTTTACAAAAGAGAAAGGAAAACCTCTACATGGAAACTGGAAGGGACGAAGGCTCCACATACCAGAATGAAGAAGGCGAAAAATTCAAATCAAAGGTCCAGTGGACAACCAACGTCCACATGCCATGAACCTTAACTCCCTGCCTAATGTGTGGCTCAAAGATTACATGTTTTACTGAGTTCTGCCACCAGAATCCCTTTTTTTTCTATGGGGATATTAAATGTGTACAAAAGTTAAATAAAAAATATATGAGTTCTCAGTTAATTATCAGAGAGGCAGAAGTGTGTGGGAACCATTGAACTAATTTCTTCCAAACACTGTCCAGAGTTAAAAACTGTAAGCAAACATATAAACAGAAGTTTGGGTGATTTATTTCTAAAGAAAGTCACTTTATGCTTGATGACAAAAATTTGCAAGCTACTTGTTTTAAATAAAGGAAATAGTGTAACATTATTTTTTTTTTCCAAGTTAGGGAAATTTGGTCAAACACTATAGAAGTCTCCAACTCACACCTGCAATCCACAGTCAGAAAACCAGTGAAGGAGTAACAATATTTGCAAAAACATACATAAAATTTGGTGTTTCTGAGGTTTTTTGATAGAAACTTTAACTTCACACCAAACTAAGAAAGACTATATGTTTTATTGCGATCAGAGGGTTTTGCACAATTCAGAGGAAGAAAATGTTGGTTTCAGAAGCATGTGTTAATATTCAACTTATTTGTTGTATTTTATCAATGCACTCTATACTGTTTACATATCCCTCCATAAAGCTGATGTCTGGATTTGATGCCATTTCATTAAGAAAAGCTTCTTGTGTCGAAATGACTAGAAAACTGAGAAGCTAACTGTAGAAGACTGAAATAGCAAAGAAAAAAGTTACTTTTTAAAGAAAATTTAAGAAAATGTACATTTTTAAACCTACTGCGTTTTGCACCACCAGCCCTCCATATTTTTGTAGCTTTATGATAAAAAGTATTTTCTGAAATGGTTCCCTTATGTCATGAAGAGATTGTCGGCTAGCTGTACCGACACCGAGCTCAAGACTATCCAGACTCTTCTGTGTCGTTCCACGGTGGTGGAATGAGCTACGAACCGCGACCAGAACACGGGCGACCTTAACTTCGACAAACGATAGCGAACCCAGCTCTTCTGAGAGAATCTCCCCCTCCGCTACACTCTCTCTTTTTACACCATCACATTTGTCGGTGACTTCTGCCAAATGCATTTATATAAAATGTGATTGTTTCACAACTCACTGTTGACACTATCAAAAAAAAGAGAGGAAGAGAGAGAGAGAAAGACATTTTCACGTGTGACAATAATTTGCCAAAACCATCTTATTGTGAACATCAGCAGATTTTCTGTTTAGAAAGCTGGTAAACTTAAAGTTTTGGCTAAATATTTTTTTTATTATTATTATTATAACAATGTCCAATGCAAAAAAAATACACAATGAAGATGTAAACATGTAAAATATTTTAATGCAAGTTGAAGACAGAATAATAATCCAAGATTATCTTTATGTTTTATTTTTCCACACTTAGGAGTAATCCAACATAAAAGCTTAGAAGTTTTTTTTTATTATTCCATTATGTCTTACTGTATTTTTTTTGTCAGTTTAGTGGATCATATAAGCTTAAGGATCATTCATCACTCAAAAACAGCAAGACTGTGAAAAATATTCAATAAAAAAAAGAAAAAAAGCTCCCTTTTTGTCATCTCCTTCACTTAAAGTGTACAATATCATTTCGCAATTTCTACATCAGTTCCTTTCAGTCTGTGCATGTTAGCAGCCTTCATGTGACAAAAACAAATAAAATATCTGCAATAATAAATTAATGTCTTGGGATTTAAAAATTAAAAAGGAATAAATTAAGTGTGGACCCGTCCCACTGCAGCATCACTTCTCTGTGAGAGACAGCTGCAGGATCCTCTCCAGCTCCTCCTCTTCCTCCTTACGCTTCCTGGAACAGAAAGACGAACTGGGTTTAACAGTTTTGACCACTCAAAGTTTTTGTGGATTCAATGTTTTCAGTGTTTATGTAGGAAAGGTTTGACTGGACACATTATTGTCTCTAATATGGGAGCTACTCGGACAAAAGAAGGTGTGTTTGTAGAGCTCAAGTATGGAAAAACTACAATTTACCACATCATTTATCAGCTTGTATTTTAAAAAATGCTTACAGAAGTAATCAGAAGTCACCATTTTCATCTTACATCTTTGTGGATGAATGTTGAACAGTTTTTCTTTAAGATTGTTTCCAAGATGCATTATAAAGAGGTTTGAAGACATTAAGTCATACAAAACCTTTTTATGGATTACGTACAGCAAGCAAGCTGGAGTCTGGACTTTTACTGGGCCACTGCAGCACCTTTAGTACATTTTATTGGAGTTTTGCTGCTGTGTTTGAGGATTGTTATTCAGCTGCATCGAC
Organism: Brachyrhaphis roseni; assembly: GCA_903066815.1. Taxonomy (NCBI): domain Eukaryota; kingdom Metazoa; phylum Chordata; class Actinopteri; order Cyprinodontiformes; family Poeciliidae; genus Brachyrhaphis; species Brachyrhaphis roseni. The sequence goes on from CAEFZY010076091.1 coordinate 83,127, forward strand.
CACTTCGGGTCAAGCTTAAGCAGATGTCTTCAGATTTCACTAGCACTTTGGTGTACAGAGGAGTTCATGTTAGAGCTGCACAATATTAGAAAAAATCTTATGATTGTAATAATATCGCCAAACAGAGCAATGACGATATTAGCTGTGATATTTGGACATTTCCATTTGTTTTTGATGGAAACAGCCGTGTAATACAGTGGCCAACAGAGATGACGTCTATGGCCGTCTGTATGCTTTGCATTTTATTTAGCCAATAATATTGTTTCTAAACAGTAATAGAAACTATTAATGAGATGAATTTTCATCACCCCAGTGATAGTAATGAACATAAATACAAACAGCACAGCAAATAAATAGCTGCAGGCATGAAGGAGTGGGTGCTCTGGTGAAGTTTAAGGATGTTGTGCGAGTGAATAAACACCAAATATGTCTCTTCCTTAACTGCCCTGAATGCAGACATCTGTCACTCACTCACAGAAGGACCAGATCACAATCTGTCAACATGAACGTTTTGCCTGAGGTGACCGCCAGGCAGCCCCCACCTGTCAATCTCCTCCTGCTCCCTGCACGACAGCTCCATGGCGAGCCGCAGCTGCTCGTCGAAGCTGGACACCACGCCGAAGGGACCGGAAAGCCTCGGGTTGGTGGCGGCGCTGTGGGAGAGTGGCGAGTTGGAGGCAGGGTCCTGCGGGGACACGGACGGGGGCAGGCTGGGGTCGGCCGTGTCTTCTCCCTCTCTGCTGGCCAGAGAGATGGAGAGCGACTCCTGGATCGCCCTGAGAGGAAGCAGAAAAAGCTGTCTAACGCAGTTGTTCTCAGTGTCCTTCTGCTTAAGCTCCAGCAGAGGATAAAAGAGAAGTGCTGCTCTCAGGAGGAGAGAGAAAAAGCTAATTACTGAACTCTATTTTAATATCTTTCCTTAAATTACAGCTCATGCCAGAAGTTCTCTTGAAGAAAAAAAGATTAAGACATCATTAGAATATTAATTCCCACACATTCATGTCTGCAATTTCTTCATCTATTTACTCTCTAAATTACTAATCCATTAAAAAAAAACTAATTATTCTCTACTAACAGTGGAGTAAAGCCACAGTTCCAGTAGAGTGATGACTGCAGAGTCAGCAGTAGGTAAAATCTTCTCACCTCTCCAGCTGAGAGTCCTCCTCATAGAGCGGAGACTGCGGCCCCGGGCGGCTGTTCGTCAGCGCCTCCCAGATGGTTACCTGGAAATTTAGAAGCAAATGGTTCCTGGCTTTAGACAAGAGAAGTGCTTGTTGAGAGTTAAATGATCGATTAAGAACAGAATCTACGATGCTAAAAAGAGCTCTGCGTTTTCTAACTCAAGGAGAAAAACGGATGCAAAGACGCCAGCAAATAAAGAAATGTTGCTGCTTCTGCAGAAGCTACACCAGGCTGGACCAACAATGCCAATGACGTAACATTTTTATGCTAAATTATTGGCATTTATAACTCTAAATATAGAGAGAAAATGTCACAACAGTTTTCTGAATTAATTTAATGTCTTAAGTCAACAATAAACTGACAATTTTCTATGGAAACATTCACAGACAAACATCTGTTAGTTGTGCTCTGTAAAGTCAGCCTTTTTGAAAGACTATGGAAACAGCAAACAAGGAAGAAGGTAAGCGTTTTATGTAACCCAAAATAAATGTCTTTGACCTAAATGTCAAAAGCTCAGCATTGTGTAAACATGACGTTACTACTAAAACATGTTGCAGCGACATCATGCTGTGTCAAAGTAATTCTAAGAGAGTAAACGACAACCTTAAAACTCAGCAAAAATCACTAGATCCCAGCACAGTTATGAGTTACAATGACCCAGTCAAAGTCCAGAGCTTAGTCCAGGTGGACTTGATATTTAAAAGATGCTTTATATTTACCAAATGTGTAAAGGTGGTAGAGACGAACAACAAAACAGAGATGGTTCGACAAAACATTGGTTCAGGGGGGATTAATACCAGTGTCTGCCACACTTTTCGGATTTTTATATTAAAATACTTTGAGAATTATTTGCAATTTTCCTTTGACTTTACAAGTTTGTGTTACTTTGAGTTTGACTAATACATGAAATCGCAGGTTATATAGGAGACATAGGAGAAAAGAACCGTAAATATCTCCTCTGACACGTCTACAAATGCTGAGTAATCTTCCTAATTAGTTGTGTTTTCCTAATTTTAACCATAACAAATTTCTCACAAATCCTTATCTACATTTTTTCTTTTTTACAAACAGTTCAGGAATATATGGGGTGTGTCATTAATGTGCACAAAGATAAGAAGGGAATCTCGAGTGACACTGGGAAACATTCAATACCTGCACTCAGTCACACACAAGGCTGCATCACATTACAGTGAAGAACAGCCCACCTGCTTCAGTTCACAAGTCTATAAAAATATTTATTCTAGTAAATGAAACTGCAGAATAAAATCTATAAACCTCCAACCTCAGCAGCAACATGCTGCACAATAATCATCAGATCTCTGTGCAGAACTTGATAAACATTTTCGATCCACCTTACAGACTCTTCATGGCCTGTTGGCGGAGCCTCTACTCTTCTTTATGACTCACATTTTATTACTGGCATATTCTGTCACATTCTGCTTGTTATAATAACGCCATCTATCAATAAATCTACCCGTTTATCTATCCTGTCCAAAGTCTCCTGTCTGTCTGAGCCAAACTGAAGCGCTGTACTCTTTGTGCCGGGCTGATTACGGTGCTCGGACCTGATCGCTCTCGGTGCCGGCGTCCAGCAGACTCTGCTGGATGGCGAACTGCAGCAGGTTGTCGTCCTCGTCCCTCAGTGGCTCGCTGCGGCCCGGCCCGAGGGTGGTGTAATCTGGAGGGGGCTCGAACACCGAGGGGTCCACCTCGCAATGGAAGTCAGAGGAAAGGTGACCTGAGGAGGAAATGAGATGCGTTTATGATTTGATGCATTAAAAACCCTTGCAGGCGGGAGGGAGTAGGAGCGCAGCTTAAAACAATCATCGATTGTTTTAAACCAGTTCCACCTGGAGTTTTTTTTCCCCCTAAGCTCAGCCTCCAATACAGACCGTCTTGTTTAAAGTTTCAGTAGAGCCCAGTAAACTCCACATGTTTCCATTTGTGATGATAGAATAGAAAATGTTCTATCATGTTAATTGCATCTAGTAGTCGCTACGGAGACCAGGCCACCCCAAGATGTCACTCTTTGCTGCAGTCCTCAAACTGAGAGATTAGGAGATTTTGTTTTTAAACACTTAGCATTTTTCTTACCGTTTCTTCTGGAAAGATAAACTTGGGTCTTTTCGATTTTTAAATTATTGCTCTGACTGTCGATACAAGTTTGGGCAATTAACAATTTTCCTGTAGTAAGTTCCTAACTCATGAAAATCAACTTAGAAATACCTTACTTAAATATGTTCTCACGTTTGTCCCATTTTGAAGAGTGGCGACGACAAACGGGCCTCTGTGTTACTTCAAATTTACACCCCAGGGAAACAAGGATCACATATTAAGAGCTCCTACATACTCATTGAATTTAAAAGTAAAGCATAAACTCACTTTATAAGAACAGGTGAGCAAAATGTTTTGTTACAGGCAATTACATTAAAAATATGAAATTATTTTCCACTGAAATGCTCTCAAAATAAAGGTTTGATAATAATTATTTTAATATTTTTCAGTAAAAGCGGAGGGTGCTGCTCAGATAAATATTTTCAGTATTTACTGCGTGAGGTGGAGTCGTAGTTACCCTGAGTTCTCTGTAGTTCTCCAGAGTTCTCTGGCTGGTGAACGATCACAGAGCTGACCGGCTCGTCGCAGCCACACAGATTACTGAACGTCACTCTGGCATTCAACACGTGAAACAGAGGAATCTCTGAGAGGCAGAAAGAGAAAATATTGAAATGGTAAAGTGCAGCTGAGTGGGTTTCCTTTGGTTGTTATTCTACTGGATCAAGCAACGTTTCCAAACTAAAGCTGCAGGGTTTAAAAAAGCCAAAGTCACAGAGAAGCTTCCTGCAGAAACGTCCCATCTGATATGCATCTAACGACTGCACTCACCTATCTTCACAGGGAAGCCTGGTGGGAGCCGCAGGGTGATGAAATCCCGCAGTTTAGCAAAGTGAGCGTTTGAGATGGCCATGAGGTCGATGATGGGCGTAACCTGCTCAGCCAGGGACAGAGGGTGTGTCTCACTTAGCCAAAGTGTGGCTTTAAACCTGAAAAAAAAAAAAAAAGACCGACAGACAATGTAGTGCGATAATGATAATAAACGTGACTGATCTGATGCTGCCCTGCCTTCACCAAACCTTTGCACTTTGCTTGTGAGCTCGACGGGGCGTCCGATGTCCCGGCCGTTCAGGTTGAACTCCGGGTTGAAGTATTCCTCGGCTGTGATGGCCGTGGGGTTGTGAGGACTGGCACACTGGGACACGTTGCTCTGACAGGAACACACACACACACAGAGGTAGCGGTGAGTGCGTGTGAAAGGATGAATGAGGTAGTGTGTGGGAAAGAACGTGCGCCGCGGAGGCTCCGTTACCCCGTTGTGAGCCGTGTGCTGCTCTGCAATCCCCAGGAAGGACTGAAGGGGAGTCTTTGAGCCTGAGAAAAACAGGCAAAATACCCGTTTTAATCAATACGGCTAGATAGAAGATCATCTACAGTGCAGCCAAACCTCTGCTCTGTTTAATACCAAGTGACACACACACCGTCCCAATTTACTTTTACATAGCAACAAGCCTGAAATGTAAAGAGGAATTAATATAAATACAGTTTTTTTTGTCCAAATAAGTACAAAAGAAATGTAAAACCATACACAAATCTGACAAAATACACAAACTGGGAAGTACAGGAATAAAAATAAGTAGTTGAATGTCTCAGCAGCGACGTATTCCTCCTACCACTGTTTTTCTTTCCAAGGTTTTTGTTGGCTCTAGTGGCCCATATTTGAAAGTAGTCTGACAGGAAAGAGGGCAAGGAGAGAGGGGAAGACATGTGGCAAATGTCGCCGGGGCCGGGAATCGAACCTGCGACGGCCACGTCGAGGACTAAGGCTTCAATACGTGGGTTGTGCTAAACCCCTACACCGCCACAGCACGCCCCCTCCTACCATTGTTTAGTTAATAAGATTTTGCTCCCAAATCATACAGATAGTTTTTCTGTCCCTGTGAATTTTCTCACCTTTGTTTCTGGACTTGTCTTGGTCTGATAAATGCTCCGTCCTCGAGCGAGTCACCACCTCCACATTGGTGGCACTGTAAACCTGGACACAAACAGAGAGAGCATGGACAACTTGTCTTCTCACACTTTCATTAAAGCTCCCAGCAGTAATTCTGTCAGCATCAGACAAAACAAATGTCTGGAGTGAAAGTGAAACCTAGGAAAACAGATTTTTTTTTTTTTGTTTGCGACAAACTAAACTATAGAAACTGTTTCTTTTTCAACCATCAAGAGCTTCTCATATAAAAAAATATGATTGGACAAAAACAAAACAAAAAACAATATAGGTTAGTTGTTATGAGACCAGAAGGAACTTTTATAAAAAAACCTAAAAAACAAATAAGTATTTAATTATGTAAAAGTGTCCTTTTGCGAGTTTAGTTGTGATCATCACATCTTTTAGCTCCTCTTAGAAATCAGTCTGGAGTATTTTAGCAGTGAGAAACTCTTCTTCTCCCACACTGCTCTGAAACAAAACATTTGTCAACTTTAAACCGAAATAAGTTCAAACATATAATTTAGACGAAGCAAAATAAAACCAGTTCTATGTGATAAAACCATCAACGTCGGGGCTGGAGCATCAGCCTCCTTACCTTGGCTTCGTAACCGCTGACGACCTCGGTCTTCTCAGAACGCCAGCCCCAGATTCCCGACTTATTCCTGAGACAAATACAAAAACACAGGCCAAACTTTAAGTTCGGCTGCCATTAATATTTCCATTTTAACTCTGCGGAAGTGATAAACGTCGGCAGGAATGTTTGGGTATTCAGTCGTTACCGCTCAAAGGAAATGTTGCGCGTGTTGAGGTGTGTGGAGACGATGGGCGACGTGAGCCTCTGGGCCGTGTTCTCCTGCGACGGCTGCATGGCTGCCAGAAGGGACGGCGCATCACGAGGGGACAGCACGAGCGGTTCCGTGTACACCACCTGCTTCTCGTGGTCCACCTCCATCACCACGGCTCCGTCATCTGAGGAGAGAGACGGACATGCTGCGAATCTCCTCTGGTGCCGTTTTTCACTCATTTATGCATTTATATCACACACCTCCACCCTTGAAAATATAGCTGCGCCGTCCTTTCAGCCAAGTCATGTGTTCAAAGCCCAGTAGGGTGGTGTCAACACGGAGGCATGAGCCGCTTTTCCAAACCCGGTAGACGTCACTGGGGCAAACCTTAGACACCAAGGGTACTGCAAAAGGAGGGGAGAGAGAGGATGGGGCTATTTCAAAACATGTAACAGAGAAAGCAAAAAGCACGTAACCAAAGAAGAGGTTATAAAAGAAAATCTTGTTTTATGTTTTCATCACTGCATCACATAAATGAATCTGATTAGTCCGAGTGGCACATTTTTTCTGGCATTGGTCTCCCTGCTTTCTGAATGCCTCAGACTGAGGAAAGTGTTGCCTAATAATGCTTAGCAGAATCCTCCTGCTTTCTCAGCATTGATTTTTTTTTACCCTCCCCACTTTCTAAAAGGGAGCTGCTGCTTAAACAGGCCAAGGACTTTACAGCCATGAGGCAAAGCCTGAAGAGCCAAGACATTTGTAAAACATTTCCATCACTGCCTAAACTGAAAATTCTCTCTTTATGAAGCGGGAGTTTAACTTAAAACTAATTTAAACTAAAACCTTGCAAATCAAAGACGCCGTCTCACTTCTGGCTAGTCATTTTGATTAGAAATGCATAGATCAGACTTTTTACATGTCGGGTACTCTCTGGCCTGCCGATTCCAATTTTGACCAATTCTGATTTATTTTCTTCAGACTGATGACAGATAAAATAATAATAATTAAAAAAAAAAGTTTAGCTGTTTTGTTTCATTAGATGGACAAGTTTTGAATGCAACAAAAATTTAAAATTGAATCACAAGATGACCACCATTCATACATCACAGTAGTTTCTAAACTATTATCTAACTTTTAATCAATTTAAACAGCGCAAAGCTTTTAGTTTCATTCATTTATTTGAGAAAAAAATTAACTAATTTTTCAAGATTTTTTACTGTGGATCTCCAATCAGAGGGAACCAAATCTACCATTTCCAAATCTCTGCTGTGTTAATTGGTGCATGTTTATTTAGAGCTCACAAGTTTCCCCCTCTTTTTCCAAAGGTGTAAATTCAATATTGACACGGTCTGCTGCTGAGGGAGCTGTCCAGCTGCAGTGGTGCTGAAATTTACCTCTGTGCGGGAAATCTGAAATCCACTCACCCCAGCTGGTGAACTCCCACTTCATCTCCACGTAAAAGTCCCGCGCCTGAAGAGACAGGAAAAGGATGTTCAGATGGTGACCGTCCTCATCTAAAGAAGATGCTGAGAGTTTTTTGGCAGCATGTTGGAAATATTGTTTAAAATGGAAAAGTTTCCCTGGCAGACAGTGTAGAGCTCTCACTCCAGTGGAAACATCCTATAAAAAGACTTTGGAAGAGCACAGATGAGTGCATCGATTAAGGAGATGAGGAATTAAAGGATAAAGGATGATTTGTACCTGTCTCAGCTTGCTGAGCAACTCTGGGATGCCCGCCAGTCTCTCTGTAGCTCGTTTAAAGTCTCTGTACTGAAGCACCAGCTGCACCAGCTCTGGATCCCCGGTGCTCACCGCCTCCTGCAAGACTGAAGCAAATGTCCGGGTGTTTAACTCACAGCAGCCTGAGGACATAAAGCAAAGCAGCAGCGGCAGCTTGAAGCACTCACTGGTCCAGCCCTGCGCGTTGCAGTGCGTCGGGTCCGCAGAGTACCTGAGCAGCACCCGGGTGGACTCCAGGTGACCCAGACAGACAGCCAGCTCCAGCGGGGTGCGCCCCCGTGGATCCAGGCTCTCCACATCCTGCTGCATGTCCAAAGCGCGCACACACACACACACACACACACACACACACACAAGCTGCGTCAGTGCACTGCGGCGCGACATAAAATAAAGCGCACCTGTAGAAACCCACCACCCACATAGACTCACTTCTTTCTTCTGCAGCTCTCTGTCCAGCTCTAGGTACTGATTGTTCCAGACGTAAAAATGCAAGGGAAAGGCCTCCTGAGCCATGGCTGACACACTCTTACAAAGACTTTTACAGCCACAAAGATCGCAGTGAAATCGGCACCGCTGGTTAGCTAGCTAGCTTCAGTTTTTACTTAAAAATGTTGCACTCTGACACCAAAAGTTGTGTCACTTAGAAAAAAAAACCGCCACTTGGCAACTCTATTGTAGTAACTAACATGAAGCAGCAAAACTATTAGTGGGCTGAGTCAGGAAGGCTAACTCAGCCCACTAGTTAACTAGCAGCTAGCTGGCTAACCTTAGCTAACTAGCTAACAACATTGTTTTCAGCTTCTGATTTCCATACTGCGGGATGGACGGGTTTAACCAACAAACAACTCATAGCAGTGTCCTCTCATTTTTATTTATTTATTGTTTGTTAAATACCTATACTGTAGCAGTTAAAATAATCTAGTTCAAACCGCCTGATATTAAAGTTAGCTAGCTTGTCCCGGTGCCGATGAGAGCATCCTCCGTTTCCATCGCAGTGTTGTGACCAAGATAAGCAAGATTCGGCCCCTTAGTCCGCTTCAACATCCAGGTCACTCCAGATCAGAGCCTGATGAGGAGATGCCAGCTGCTGCCAATAACGCATCTGTCCAGTGCGCCCTGATCCTCTGCGATCAGCTCCGACACAATCAAGCTTCTCCCAAAGCTGCTGCAGCGGTTTATTTAGTTTGAAGGCGCTTTGTTTCCAGGTGGCGGAGAGATGCTGCTGGGTGGAGCCGGGAGGCAGGACTTCTGGCATCCAGCGATGCAAATCTGTGACAGAGTACTTCCTCCGGATTTCTTCCCGTCTTGCTTTTTTTTTTTTTTTTTTCCATAAAATTTTTCAGATTAAGTAAATTTAAAAAATTCAAAAACTCAATTTAGAAATTACTTCTTAAGATCACCTTTCCTCCTTTATAAAAATCACAAATTAACTGTAATTATCCACATTTTAAAAGCTAATTTCACCATTTTGTCTGATTGAGCTGAAGTAGCATAAAGTGATTTTATCATTAGAACCTGTCTGATAACCTTAAGTAGGCTAAAGGAGCAAAAACACCAGCACATCTTACTCAAATGTAAAAACAGATGAGAAACAACGTCACTGAATTTGTTTCTCACGGGTTAAAAAGTAGTTTAAGGTAGTCCAAGAGCACATTAGCATCTATTAGAAAAAAAAACCCTAACATCTAAAATAATGCAAGTCTCACATTTGCCAAAAATACTTCAGAAAATCTTCCATGGACTGATACAGAAGTGAACTTTTTGGAAAGTATGTGTCCAGTTATATCTGGTGTAAAACAAAGCATTTCACAAAAAAGAAAAGTCCTACCAACAGACAAGCATGGTGAGGGCCGTGGACGGCTTTGCTTCTTCCGGACATCTTGAACTGAAGGAAACATAAATCATCTATCAGAAAACCCTGAAAGACAATATCCACCCATCAGTTCAAGAGCTTGAAGTAAACCACATCTGGGTGTGCAGCAGAACAACACTAGGAGGACTAACTAAGTAGCCGCTCAAAAACAAGGATTTTGAAGCAGCCTTGTCAAAGTTGGGGCATAGGACATTCAATTGCACCTCAAAATCCACCAAACTGACCGATCTAAAATAAGTGGGCAAGAAGAATGGGCCAAGATTGCTTCACAGCAGAATGAAGAACTCATTGCACCAAACGGTGACGCAGCCAGTTCTGAGGATTAGGGGGAAAATGAGGTCTTCATGTACAGTCAGGCTGATTTAAGCAAACTTTATACTTAAAAAAAAAATTAAAATTAAAACTGCATTTGTTACTTTTATCCCATTAAAATTAGTTTGACCTAAAACATGTTAGAAGTAAGGCGGAGTCGCCATTTCAACTTAAAGATGCTGAAATCAATGTCAACTTTTTTTTATTTTTCTTGAAAAATAACAACATGAAGTGAAAAAAAGCTTCTGAAAATAATTACAATGCTACAATATTTTATAATCTAAAATAGGAAGCCAAAGAAAAAAACAACAAAAAAAAAAACAAAACACATTTACACAAAAGTAAATATTTATATAATTATATTCATTCTTAAGGATATGGCCAGGGGAGCAGTCCGGGAAGAGAGCTTTGTTTCAGAGTTTTAACACTTAAAGGAAACAAAAACAAATGAGCAAATTCTCCAAATAAAATCTTGCATCTCCATGCAGACAGAGACAAGAGAACAAAAGTGACTACTTTCCCCCCCATCCATAAAAAAAAGAAAACTGTATCAAAGAGGGGCGGGGAGCAGTTTCATCTACAATATTTTTGCTTTCAACGTCTGTACAAAAAACAAAGCAATACGTGTTTGAAAATAATAGCACCTGAAGTTGAACTGCTGTTTGGAAATGCACCATTTATCTGCCACCGTATCCTTGGCTTTTCCCCCGCACTTATTACAACCTGCCCCATCCACGGGGTGAGGTCTTGTTACTATGTTGATTGCCTACTCACATAGTCTTTGTACCTTCTCAAGCTTTACAACAATGTATACCCCTAATAACTGCTGCAATAAGTCTTTTAACTACAAAGCTGGATGCACAATGGTAAACACAAGCCATTCCAGTAGTCTGATAATTTTACTTATGTTTAGATAAAAAAGGAATCTCCAAGCATAGCTGTTGTGCATAAAGCAAATGTTGACAATTTAACCCAGACAAGAAAAAAAAAAAAAAAAATCTACTAGAAGCACCGAAATGTAGTTGAAGTCGAAGCGATTCTGTTTTGTCATGATGAAAATAAGATTTTATGATGGATTAGCATAATAGATCAATTATTTATATCCCAAGGATGAAACAAAGTCTTTACTAATTCTGAAAGGCAGGAGTTTGTGATGAGAGCCAACACTGGTACTTTTTTCACACACAAAAAAAAAGTCGAGGTGGTCATCCACAGGACAAACTGAGCTATTTGATCAGTCTCCCATTCCAGTTAATGAAAAATTATATGCTCTCATCAAAAAATTATTTCTAAAATGAACAGCAAAAAGGCTCCTGAGCGTCTCTGTAGGTACACAGAAAAAAAAAAAAGAGAAAAAAAAAAGTAAGATGTACTGATCTTGCTTTAACACATCCCTTTACCAAACACCAGTGAAGTAAGCAAGCGCTCCAGTTCAGACCCCACCCCTCCTGCAGTCCAGTCTCCCTGTAGAGTCGGGTCCGGAGACGCGCCCTACGCTTTTTGCATCTCAAATCAGTAAAGCGCAGAGAGAAGGCAGGCGACTAGGATATCCGCTGGATCAGTTTCTCATCTGATAGGCAGTAGAGTGTGTTGACTGACAGCTCAGAGATGAAGGCCTCGCAAGCCTTTCTGGAGACTCCTTTGCAGCTTCGCAGGTCGAGCAGTGAGATGCATGACAGGCGGCGGAGATACTTCAAACACGTGTCTGTCAGTTTGCTGCAGCCTGAGAGAAACGAAGGCAAAGGTTAAACGTGAGGAAATACAAACCAAGATGTCTGTCCCGTTCGCAGCATCGCTCACCTCCTAGGTTGAGCTCGGTCAGCGTGTTCCGGGTGGACGAGCCGACAGCGGTCAGCAGGTTGATGGAGTGGTCGGTGAGGCTGTTGCAGTGGGACAGATCCAGTTTAGTTAAATGGGGCATGTGGCGGATCACCAGCCGCAGAGTGGGGTCACCGATGTCCAGACCTGCAAGCCGCAAGCACTGCATGCTCCTCAGCTGGCTGCGGTTGTCACAGCCTGGTGGAAGCAAGCGGAGAAAAAAGTTGGAGCAAGTTATGGCTGAGCCATGTGGCCTAAAATCAATACTCTCCTGGACCAATTTTTTGCAAGTATTTTTACTGCCACTTTATTGGGCTTTTAAAAAAATAAACAGCATCTGCAAATAAATAAAGAAAGTGTGCACTTAAAAGTTATTGAACAAATAAGCACAACTGAACAGGTTTAAGAGTATTTAGTAACGTTCTAATGTTCCAAAATGTTCAAAATGTTGACACTTTTTGGGGGGTAATGAGTTGCTCCTCTTCCTCCTCGACCAGTTTTACCAATGCAGCTTCAACATTTTGAAATTTTCATTTTCTCAACCTCCCCATCTACTTTACTTCTTGTTGGAGACAGTATGGGCTGGAGTCTAAAGACGACAGACTCTACACAGAGCAGCGTCTTAAAGGGACATGAGCACAGCCTGCCAATACAGACCCAAACAAAGACAACTTTTCTTTTCATTTTTTTTTAAATACTGAAAATACTGACATGGGTAAAATCATAGTCATCATCAAATTTTGGTGTCTGTTAAAATTTATTTCATCACCCAGTTCTCCATCAACTTTATACTAATGTATTGTCAAGCAGGTCTTGTAATGTATACCTGCAGTCTGAGGCGGCTCTTCTGTTTACCTGGAGGTATGACTAAATCCCTGATCTGTGCGTCTTTGACGCCGTAAGCATTTCGCAGGTCCAGAGAGCGAAGGAGAGGACAGCCAGTGGAGCAGAGCGCTGAAATCGACGACCAGGAACAACCGGACAGCATCAGATCCTTTAGTCCTGCAAAATGGTTAACAGGTCGCATTTGTTTTCCTACTGTAGCACTACTAAATAAGACAAAATCAAAACGATGAGTAGAAGAGGCTTGTGCTTGAGTCGTACCAGGCAGGCGGCCAATGAGCCAGTTGAGCTGTTTTTTGGAGATGTTCGTCCAGGAGAGGTCAAGTGTGACGGGTTGTCTCTTTATGATGCCTGTGAGGGCCTGAGGGGTCACAGTGCGCTTGATGCTCAGGTCAATTCGAGCCCAGAGCCTTTTATCTAAACACCTACAGACAAAAATAACTCAATAAAACATTTCTGTCAGGCAGTTTATTTGAGATGCAAAACCCACAAGAGGGGAAATGTCCCACGACTAAATTTATAAATCAGGCAAAGATTAAATTTAAGAGCATATTTGCCTTAAATTTCAAGTTTGTTTGTAAAACAGAATCACAGGTTAACTGTGACTGAAAGGCAAATTGCAAAATGTAAATTTTTAGTTTTTACTTTTATGTGTCTTGGATTTTAACTGTTTAAATCCCAGCCTCCATTTATAGCTTTTGTCCACAGAGGTGAAGCATAATCTGTTGCACAGCTTATCTGCCAAAGTAAAATCCATGTGAAAACAAGTGCAGAACTTAACCCCTAACACTAACCCTATCATCCTTACACATTGGAGGCAAGCTATGTGAAATTTTTTTAGGTACTGCTTTTGTCACCTCACTACTCCTAGAAATATCAAACAGCTGAAAGTCGCTCAATGTAATTTGATCAAAAGTCAATCTGTCAGATTTCTTAAATGTAAACTAGATTGCACAGGAACACATAATCAATGGGAAGAAATTGTTTTCTGAAAATACAAATTTACATACGAATATGAAATGCAAATATCTTTATGGCATATTTCACTACCAAGACAAATGTACCGATTTTCATTGGTTCAAGCATGAAATTATGTTTCAAAATGTAAAAAAAAAATCATGGGTGAAGAATGAGTAGAAAGAGGTGAGTTGACCCAGAGTCAAATCACTTACAGCCTTTATTTTGACACTCAAATTCTGTTTCGTTGCCTGTTAATTACTCAGAAAAGACTTTAATAAAGATTAGCATGTCAAATATTGACTAGATGAGTAAGAATCTGGGATAAATGTAAAACAAGGAAAGTGAAGTTCACACTTTAGGGTGAAACCTTCTGTAGCTTATTGTTAAAAGTCAACATAAGTAGATGTCGACTTAACTTCTCACTGATGAACGAAACCAAATTGTGAGCGACTGCTGTGACAGTATCATTTATCGTTCTGTAGCTCATGTCTGTTAATTTAAATTGGACCAGAAGAGATTCTGGTATTTACAGATTGGCCAGTAAAGCAAAAAACAAGTTTAAGTGAGAGGAAATGAAAGAGGTGAAGCTAGTCATAAACTGTTAATCAGATCTACAATAACTGTGTGAACAGATCTTACCATTTGTACCAATTCTTGCAGACTGCCATGCAGACACACAGATCCGTTCGGTTCAAGTAGCGAAAGACGGACACCCAGACCTCCCTCTCACAGCTCGGACCACCCCCACAGCTCTCCCTGTCCGCTTCCCCCCCTCCTTCCTGCAGGGCGGAGAGGGGGACTCTGAGATGCTGAACCTCAGACGATGAAGAGGAGGAAGCCCCGTTGTTAAGTTTAGCTGGTCTGGTTGATCCCGTTTGTTTTGATGCTTCCAGTCTGTCTGGGTTGGAAGAACGAGAGTCTGTGTGTCTGCTCCGAGTGCGCGGCGGCGTCACCCGGTTTGTGTTTCGGTCCGGACAAGGCCCTCGACTTCTAATGGGGGGTCTGTGGAGGGCTTTGCTCTGGTTGGTTGCTCCAGAAGCTGCAGTTTGAGGGGCAACAGCCTCTAATTTCGGGACGATAGCTGAGGAGTCCTGTTTTGCTCTGGGCGGCTTTTGAAGCGTCACTTTAATAAACGAGCCGTCTTTGTCCCCTTTTGGAATGTCGTACTCCGTCTCCTCCTCTTCGTTGTCCTTTTCTCCTCCATTTTGGTTGCCCAGTCCACTTCCACACTCCTCCTGTTCTGTGGCGAGCTGCCCTCGCCTCGACTGTGGCCTGTTCTCTTTATCCCCCACCCTCCCGTTGTTCAGCCCATTCTTCTCCTCCTCGTCATCTTCCTCGCTGCTGCTGCTGTTGGTGCTGCTGCTGCTGCTGTCCTCGCTGTCCTCCTCCGGCTCATGGTGTCTCCCTCCACCTCTGATGCCGCGTCCCGCTCCTCCTCCTCGCAGCCTCACACCTCTTCCGTGGCCCCTGCGGGGCTCTCCTTTGGGATGAAGCACCAGGCCGTGGGAGGACTTCTGCTGCCCAAACGATCCATTACCTCCCAGAAAGCCGCGGTGAGACGAACCAGTTGCCCAAGCGGAGCCCCGGATTTGGCCCTGAGACAGTCTGCTGACTGGAGAGTGCAAGCGAGAAAGCATCCTGGAGCTCAGGAACCGGGGAGAGCGATCTAAAGACGACTGTTTCTTTGGGGGAAAAAAAAGGTAAACAAGGAGAAGATATTTTTCAAATGCTAAATTCATTCAGTCAAATCTGAATGCAAAACAAAGGCATGCAATGATTAAAGTCAGGGGTGTCCTGAGTTTTTGTCACAAGGTCCAAAATCAGCAAGTTGATAGGATCTGAGGGCCGAAAAAATTTGTTTTACCACATCAACAAGAAGCTAAGAATGCAATAATTTAAACAAATAAAGTAGTCGCAAATTATTCTGCATCAAAACTAAATAGTTTTGCAGGTTTGCCTTATTAAAATAAATGTTGTAACTTTTCAGGGCATTAATGAAAAATTATATAGATATGAAAATGTTGTCGATTTAAAACAATGAAGTCAGTATTTAAGTAATCCTTTCTGTGAAAACACTTGCTGGATTTAGCCAGGTTTAATAAACTAATTAAAAGCTAATTTAAATGCAGCAAGACAGCAAATGATTGGTGTTGTTTCCAACATTTTCTATTGTAAGAAGATTTCACTTTGTGATACAAATTTTGTAAATAAAAATACAAGGTTTGCATCATCACCTGTGCTGGAGGCAGAGGTATTTGTATCATTTTTAATATGAAATTAGGGGCCACACACAATCAGACCAGGGGCTGCAAATGGCCCATGGACCACACTTTGGACACCCAGTTTTAAGCACAATATTATAAATTGCGAAACAGCAAAAGTTTCTTACTCTTAAAAGTTTGCTCCTCTCCATTTTTATCTGGAAGACGAAAAATTAACAAACATTGACATTTTTTCTACAACCTTCTTTCAACAAGTAAAATATTAAATAGCAAACACTCTTCAAGTGCGTCATATCTACCCTTTTCTTAAGTCTGTGCTCCAGTGCACTCTCTCTTTTGCGACTCTGTTGATGCTGTAGCAGAAGTTTTTGGGAGGGAGGCGGGGCCGTTTGTCGGCCGTGCAGTCGGCTTCGCTTCCCTCGACTCGGACCTTCCTCACAATCGTCATCCTGATACGAACGTTTAGACTGTGGCATGAATGTGGAGCCCTCCGAGTCCTCACTCTCCTCCT
The DNA here is from genome assembly GCA_903066815.1 of Brachyrhaphis roseni. Lineage (NCBI taxonomy): Eukaryota > Metazoa > Chordata > Actinopteri > Cyprinodontiformes > Poeciliidae > Brachyrhaphis > Brachyrhaphis roseni. The sequence continues at coordinate 99,415 of CAEFZY010076091.1, forward strand.
CACTGGAAGACTGAACAACACAATAAACCAGATGTTATATTTTAACTGGCTGAAAAAAATTGTTTCTAATACAATGAAATACGGTACCAAGAAACTAAAGCAAAATATTGTACCTCTGAGTCAGAGTCATTCCCTTGGTAACATTTGGGACACTCCCAGCAGCTGGGCAGGTCCTTATTGATCTTCCCCTCACCGGGTTCCTGAAACGGAAGAAATACATCTTAGAGTTAATCTGACACCAGTCACCAAAACAGTAATGCATATAGTAACAACACATAGAAGGTAGATCAGTGAATCCTTAACCAAAACGATGACATTTATGAATGAAGTATTAAGATGCAGCTGCCCAAGTGCAGAAAGGAATGTAGCAACCAATTTAATGTTTAATCTTTATTTGACAATCTCTGTTTCACTGTATCGGCTTCTACACCTGCATAAAAGACTCACCTTAACACACTGACGATGTACGATCTGCGAACAGGCAGTGCACTCCATTAAAGAGTAGGTGCTGGGATCTGATTCGTCAAATTCTCCTTCTCCACAAACGGCACATCGGGCTGTGTTTGGCAAGGCAGGCTGCAAAAAAAAAACAAAAAAAGCACAAACAATATTATAAAAAATTCTGATCTCATACAGAAGATCACAAAAAATATTAAAAAATGCTAAGAAACTTTTTTATATTAAAGAAAAAAAGTAAAATCTCCATTTTGACAGAGCACCTCAAGCTACCAGTCTCATATTCTTTAAACAATATTTTTGGCATCATTTAACAGAATTTTAAGCTAAACATTTCCATTTGAAAGACCTGCAACATTATTGAGTTTTAACATTTCCATCAGTTTGCCTGTCACCTTACCATTAGACATTGCCTCATAACGCAACTCTTTTTCATTCGTCCAGGACCACCAAATTTTCTCATGTCGTGACAGTACTGGCAGTCCCCACACTCCTTCCTGCAGCAGGCGGAGCATCGCTTGCATCTCACCCGCCTGCGCCGCAGCGCCGAAATGGAAGTGTGTTTGATAGACCGCTTAGACTTGTGCAGAGATGGACCCAGGCGGGGACGATAAATAACAGGTGCTGGAGGTGTGGGGGGCTGGTACCATGACGGCTAGACCACAGCAGCAGAAAACAGTTGGAGAAACATATTAGTATGTAAAAGCAAAAAGAATTGAGCTTTTAATATCACAATATTAAAACAAAATAGATATATTAAATATCTGTACTGACCCTTTCAGGCCACCTGATAATTGGCTCTCCAGTGCAGGACAGTTTGATGTCGTCACCGGCACACTCCCTTAGAACAGCCTGGACACAACCAGGTAAGATGGAAAATATTTAAGCTTTTTAGAATGATATCACATTCAAGAAATGTACAGCTACTCACCCTCATGTCCTCCAGTAGCGCTGCAGCATTTCTGATTCCTGCAGGGACGCACTTTTTATGAGCTGGAAGCTCCTCCAGCTTCCCTAAAAGGTTCCACAGTCCCTCCAGTTCGAAAGGCGTCAGCACAGGTCGAGTTGTTCCTACTTTGTTTTCAAGCTCTTCATCACCCTCCTCTTCCTTGACCTCTTCTACCTTTGGGTTTTCTTCAACCTCACCGTCAACCCCATTGGTGCCATTAATGGGGGGATCGTTATTTCCGACATCTGCTCGAGTCAGTCCTGAAAAAGAAATTTAAGACGGAATTGTTTCTATCCGATCCCGTGTGGGAGTTTGAAAACTAGAAAAGCATAAAAGGAAAACTTTGTTTTCATTCATTCTTACCAATGCCGAGCGAATATTTCTGGAACTCCGGGGTGAGGTGAGAGATGTTGGTCAGACAGAAGAGGTATCTCTCTACGACGTACCAGCACATCTCGTAGTAAAATGGGTACCGGAACTTTGCTGGCACCTAAGCAATGATGACAGAAATATGTACATATTTTTAAATAATTTAGTTCACCTCATCATTACTTTTGTTTATTTTCATAAAATGTATTTAGGCATTCATAATGTAAGTGAAGACAAGATTTTCAGTAAGGGTGCATTCACACCAGTCCTGTTTGGTTTGTTTTAATCAAACTCCGGTTCATTTGAGGAAGCGTAAATGTGTAATCGAGCTAAAAAAAAAAAAAAAGAAAAAAGAGAGAAATCTGAACTGCCTATACCAGGGGTGCTCATACTTTTTGAGACCAAGATCTACTTTTTCTCTCACCAGCTGGCTGAGATCTACCTCATGACACGAAGACATAAAAATTGTAAATTAAACCTTATTGACTTATACTTTATTTTATCTGCTATTTATCAGTTATAGCAGATAAAATAAAGTGATAGAAAACCTAATGCAGTTTCTTCCTCAGTGAGATTCTGACACTGGGAGCAGGTTACTGGTTTCTCA
>CAEFZY010076093.1:0-10811 GCA_903066815.1 Brachyrhaphis roseni
TATATATATATATATATATATATATATATATATACTCATTCCAGTAAAAGGTCCACAAACATTTAGACTAGCACCTGAACTGCACTCTTCTGTCTGCTAGCACTCAGGCAAAGTGGAGACCTGTAGCACACTTCTAGCAGAAGAGCATCACTCTGCTGTGGGATGAGTGACAGCACACACAGAGCACTGTCAGTAGCATTTGCAAGTCAATGCTCAAATTTAACCTCTGCCTTCGGTGTGAATTAGCTGCCTGAATTCAAAGTCAACATTTGAAACGATGCGTTTCTCACCTAGCCATTTGAAAAGAAAAAAACGTCATCAAACAAGTGAGAATGTGAATCATCCTGACGGTCTTGTGTAGGGACTTTACCATCACATAAAGTTTGATTTCAAAACTGACCCATTTGAGAGAATTGTATGACAAAATTTTGCAACTATTTTAAGGAAAGTGAAGGGACAAAAGATCTTATTCTGCCTTACTATGAAGAATTTAAAAGCTGTCCTTTGTTCAAATTGATGAAATTCTTGTGAAAATCGAAAGGCTGCACTCCGTCTGCGGGGTCTACAACAGATTGTGATGAAATCACTGTCCTGTTTACAAATGAAAACATTGCAAAAAGACTTACTATCAATAGCCTCGGTGTCACGTTTTGCAGGCCTGAGACTGCAGAGGACTTCTGAGCAGGAACACAATAATGTTACGGCACAGAAATGGAATTCCTGAGATCCCAGATACACATGCCTGTGGGCGTAAATGTGTCAGCGCCTGTTTTATGCGAGCGTACGTGTGCGTATGTGTGTCACAGAGGATATTTATTTGTATCTGCCTGCTGGGGGGGTGTAGAAGGTGTGTGTGTGTGTATGTGTGCATGTGAGAATAGCTGCTGCTGATGTGGGTCATTACCTCTTCTTTTCCCTCAGGGGCCATGCAGCAGGAGAGGACAGAAGGGGAGAGAATGGATTGGGGGGCGGATGGCAAGAGTCGGGGGTGGGTGGGAAAAATTGAGGGTGGAGGAGGGAGTGTGAGGAGAGGGGTGTGGGAGGGCTCTGAGATTGTGTGTGGATGAGAGTGAGTGCTAGGAGGTGGGGTCCCTGAGGAGCACAGACCAATAAATCACCATGCCGTCTCTGTGCTGACACCCAGCTTGTCTGATGAGGAACAGAGGAGAAGGGGGGCTCAGGGGAGGCAGTGGAGAGGTGGGGGTGAAGATGAGGAGGGATGGTCATTGTGACAACACTGTGGCATTGTCTTCCCATCACTCAGGCCCTTACTAGTCAGGAACCACACTCAGCCTTAAACCGGATAGTAGTGGGCAGACTGGGAAGAGGTTCAGAAGACAGGAAAAGGTGGAAGCATCAATGTTTTGCGTCCAAGCTAGGCGCCCATAGTCTGCAGATAATAATACATTTTTACTTTTAGAAATATGATAGATATGAATCTCCTTTGTATATTTGTAGACACTATAGTTAAGGTATGTTTCAAAGTGTTAAGTAATGGTCTTAGTCTTTATTTTGAAGGACTGTAAAACACTTTTGGGAATACCTTTGATGCTCTGAAGAATTGTCAGATTATCAAAATTGATCTCGGTTGCAGAAATACCACAAAGATACACAGCTCCATTTTTTTAATGGAAGGTTTTTTTAAGAGGAAAGACAATGACCAAGAAAAAAGCTCATCCACTTTATCATCTTTTGCGATGATGCTTATTTGCAATGTATGTTATGCTTCAAAAATGTTACCCTCCTGCCTTGGAATATTTGCAGAAGTCCAAACATGGTGACACCATGACTTCACCGGTGTTCACTTTAAGTATGCTACATTTTTAGATGTGTAGAAAGATAATGTTAGACCATTTACTTGAAGCAGCATATCTTTCTATCCCCCTAAAACACAAAGCAGATTTGCAATAATCTGATAGAAAAAAATACAAAAAATATACCCCTTGAAATCTATAGACTCATACAATTGAAACTTGTATGTATGTATGCATACTTTTGATTATTATCAGAGCTGTGAGTACAAAAAATTTGTTTATAGAAATTAAGTTGTACATTTCAGTGTACTCAAAATAAAGAATTGTGTCTCTTACTTATCCTTATATAAAATACATTCTCATTGCACAAATGTCTTTATAGGACAGAAAGGAAAACATTTTATGTATTCTCCATTACAGAAAATGAGTTTGTTTAAAATCTGTTGAACAACCTACACAATTGATGATCATCCTCTGTCCCAAGTATTTACACAGTTTTTAGTTTGTCAAAAGAAGAATAAAAAAAAAAAATCTTCATGTTTCGTTCATGACTGTAGAGAGGTCTTTAGTTTACCCTAGCAGTATGCAGGGATGATGATGAAATTGGATGCAAATAGGAGAAATTAATAAGAGGAGTGAATTCATCATTATTGTCCGTACCTAAGAGGGTGTCTAAGCTTTTAAATCAAAATGTCATCATTATAGAGTTATTCTTTAAAATATAGCAGGAGTCCCTTTGGGAGGTTTAACTAGGGGTGTGTTCTACATTGTTCAAACTTGATCAGACAAAGATGCAAGTTGGATGGAAATTATGTCTCAAGTCTTTTATTAAATCATCCTGGCCATGAGAAAAGATCTTGACTGTGATGTACTAGGGTCGCAGCATCATGTTGTGCAGGAAATAACATTACGCACAAATAATGAAGCAACATGTCAAGACATCATCCCTTAGGAAACGAGTTGTCCAAATGGACAAATGACACTAAGCATATCTCAATGATAGTTATAAAGTGGCTTATGGACAACAAATCTATGTCGCGGGGTGGCTATCGCAAAGCCTTGATGTTAGTCCAACAGAAAATATGGTGGCAGAGCAAAGAAAGGAGTGTACAGAGATAAATAGTCCTGTTTGAAAAAGCAGCATGCGTATAATACTTAAATTGCTTTTATTTGAATATAGAGTGGTGATATGATGTCAGTCACAGTCAGGTGAAAGTTACTGCACTAAGAAAACAATTCTGAAGTTATCTCTCAATAACTCCTCTAAAGGATGGTGTTTACTCTCCTTAACCAAAGTGTGTGTAGATCCAATGGTAACAAACTGGTGGTTCAGCTCACACTGTTGACAACACCGGTCATCATTTAACTCTAATATCAGTCCCAGCTTGATACTTTGCTTCATCTGAGGTTTTGTTATTATTACAAAGGTCTTGTATCTTTATCAGCTTATCTCAAACCCCTCAACCTCTACATGTTTCTTGACCACTGAATGTGGGACTTGCACAATGACATTCAGTGGAATTGTCCTTATTCTTATAGCATTCTGCTTTGAGACAAGTGACGTTTGCTTTGACTCACTCAATCTGTGTTGTACAAAAAAGTATATTACCTATGCAAATAATCTGAAAACATAAATCAAAATGCGGATTTATAGTTTCCCATCAAGAGCCATTTTTATGCTCTGGCTGTTGAAGTGAGAAGAGAATTGTAGTTTGTTCAGTCACTGGAGTTCAGCCAAAGCACACACACACACACACCCCCACACACACACCCACCCCCACACCTGGCATACTCCTTCATCTGACCTGCCAATAGCAATAATGTGTGTCCTTCACTTATCATTTTCCAGCATCTATATTATCATACCCCCGCTCTTGCACCATGCAGTGGAGACTCATACATCCTGTGACTCTCAGGACCAACAACAACACACAAAAGACACACACAACATGAAGCATCCCACTGTGCAGCAGCAGACTGAAAAGCACTGCATTCCTCATGAGTTTTTTCTTCTTTTTTTTCTAATAAATGTGATCCCAGAATCCTGGAGGGAGGCGAGTGCTGTGCATTAAAATTCATGGGAAAAATGGCAATAAAATCTTTCTTTCTTTCTTTCCCTCTTCCTCTCTTTCTCCACTCCTCCCTCTTCCTCTCTTTCTCGTTTTCATTCCCTCACTTGTCTGATCAACACACACACACATGCACACACACACACAAATTTTTTTCCATCACCCGTGTGTGCACACCCGCTCTCGTTCAATCTCCTAACCCTCCCACTGGCTCGTCTTTCTCAGCATCCCCCCTGCCGTCCTTCATCCTTTATTCTCCTCCTCCTCTCTACCTCCCTCCCCCTTTTGCTTCTCCCTCTCTTCCTCTCTCTCTTTCTCTCTCTGTGTCTTTCCCCCCCTACACACACACACACATATTCTCACATAAATGCGCACACACCCATCTATATTTTCCAACTCCACCTCTGGCAGGTTGTGATTTCCACTGTCAGAAATTGCTTTTTCAATATCTCTTTCTCTAATTATGAGCCCAGCTAAAGGGGTCGTGCCACCAGAATACCAATTTTTTTGCAGTTTCCTACCCCTACGCTCTTAAATAGTGCTCTTTTTTGTAGGCACAGAACGCACATATTGTTTACACTCTTGCAAATATTTCATTATTATCATTAAAGTGCCTGTGGTGCTTAATTAAGATATTTGATTTGCTTGGCACTTCTTACAATTGGTCAGATTGGCCAAGACATTTTTGGAGGGTATTAAATACCAGCCATTAAATAATTAAAATTTAATCAGGTATGTTATTTTTCAAATATAAGGTTACTTAAATTAGCAACATTAAAATTATTATTCAACAAAAGTATTTGATTAGAATTTAACCAAACATGTTGGCTCAGTCAGTCATCATTACGTTATTTGGTGTATGCATTTTCTTCAGTAAGCTGTAAGGCTGAATATAATATATATTGCAGATTAGCACTATGGCAAGGAAATATAAAGCATTGCCCAATAACAATGTGCATCGTGATATGCAATGCAGGATCTTTGTCTGCACAGATGAACAACAAGCTGACTGAATGTATCAAATTAAAACTCAAGCTTGCAAGCTGTTGTTATTGTTGTCATACAGCCCAACTTTGGTTGTAAGGGGGAGATGTTACCATGCCACAGTGTTATACAAATATAAAACACATATTGCTATTTCACAATTATTTTATAAGTATGTGTCAGACACAAACAAGTTCTTACTTTTTTAACATGTGAGCACAAATCAGATAAATAAAATTATCTCAGTAACCAATCAAGCCAATATCACACCATACATATTCTAGTGTGTTAATTTTTTTTTAATCCTTATTAAGAGGAAGTTAAGAAGATTCGGTGAAGCAGTGAGTCTGGTCATGTCATGTTGTTTGATGTACTTCCATCCTGAATAGTGTTTGTCTATTGAGATAAAGAGTAAGAAAATCACAGGGCTCTGCTGTTCCTGGACAGAGTGTGCTAATTTTTCCCAGACTTTATTGTTTCTGGGATTTTTTTTTTCTTTTTCATATTTTGGGATCAAGCATCTAACTAAGTAAGCATCCAAGAATTACATTTCAGAAAGAATATCACGCCATCAAATTAAAATGTTAGCTCCAACCATTCAGCATGCTGAGATGACAGAGGTGTTTGCAGAGTTTGATAGTAAGTAAAGTTTTTTTTTTTTTCTGATATTTGTCATAATATTTAACTCACAGTTTGTCAATTTTGTATCAGTTGTGCACGTGTGGTATCGCCTGTTAGATTTGGTGTCTATGAGTTTAAGTAAGGCAATGCTTGAGTGTTATTTTCCTGTGGCACTATCTTCATACAGCCTTGAAACGAAAGGCAGACAAGAAAAGGTGTGATGGTAGTATTAGAATTTAACTAATGAGCTGATTCCTTAAGAAAATATTACATTTATTTTAGCTGTGAAACCAGCTTTTCTACACACTATACAGATTAAAATCCCCTCTGATAAAGTGTATGCAAAGTGTTACACCACTTTTTTCCCCCCTAACCGTTTGTTTTATCAGTGTCAAAGAGTGTTACTGCACGTGTTACTGTAAAGTCAATTTATCACCATAAATTGAGGAATATATTCGAGGGTTTTGAAATGCATTGCCGGGTTTGTGGAGAGAAATAAGGGGAAACCACAGAATCTTACGCCAACCACACAACCTCCTACTCGCATTTGCAATCACTCCAGGCGCCCAGGAAAGGGTTAACCCCACGGAGCCGTGGCAGCATCGCATTGATTGACGTGTGGAACCATTGTGCTGGCTACGCTGTCCAATCAGCAAGCGGTCACCTTAACCCCACGTGGGGGCTCTCCGCGCTCATTGGCTCGCTCCGCCAATGTTTACCGTGCCGAGTCCGAGCCCCACGTGGAGATTTCATTCAATCACCTCAACAATTCCTTTGAATCTCCTCTTTATAAGGAGTTTCAGTCATTTTCATTTTATTAAAATGTCGCATGTGAGCGAATATATTTTCAATTATATATTCGCACGAGGTTGAAGCGGGTAGCAACACTAACAAGACCAAATATCACCAGGCTATTTGGAGAAAAGCGTCATGTGCGTGCGCTGATTAATTATCTTTACTAATAAGTACAACCTAAAACATGGGGGGGGAAAAGCATATTTAAGACCCATTTTTAGGCTTCCTGGGCTTCTTTTTTTTTTCTGTTCAGGCAACTGAAATTCAAGGTCCCATGGAGGTTGGGATCAGATCAGAGCAGAGTAGGGGGAGTGGGAGAAGTGGAGGCACTGGGAGGATTGTGTGAAAAGAGAGCAGGCCAGCGAGGGAGACAAAAGAGGCTGCGGCTGTATTGAGTGAGCTGGTGGTGTGTCCGTCTGCGAAGCCACAAGCTATAACCGCATCCCCCCCTCTCTGCCTCCCCCTCATTCTGGCCTTTATGCTTCAGACGGAGACACATATCGAAGAAGGAGACAATTATAAACACCGAATCGTTGGAAGCGGAGCTGAGTTCTTGGGACCACAGCTCCCTGTGACCGGGTTTCTCTCCTCTCCTCTCCCCGGTCCTTCATTGCGCGTTGAGCTCGGCGTGGCGTGGTGTGGCGTGGCGTGGCGTAGGGCTGGAGATATAACCCAGAACAAAGGAGCCTTGAGCAGGGGAAGGAGCGAGTCGAGACTAGCTCTGCCATTATCTTTGAAACCCGGCCAAATGCCTCTGTGAGAGTCACAGCAGTACATTGGCTTGCTGGTGTATTTCTCGACGAAGCGTTCGGTCCGAAAACGGAGACAAAATAAGAAGGAGGAATTAAACAAAACACGCACCAGGAGACACGCAAGTCGGCGGCTACAATGTTTCCTCAAAACCGACCACCGGTAAGTAGGCTAGCTACTATGTTTCACACATTTAATGAGGGCTGTGGTCTTTTAGCCTGAAAATACAACACATTTACACACCCTCACGAGTTGTTCGTTAGTCTTTTAAGACTCAGTAAGTCAAAACTATTGGACTTTATCTTATAGATTTAATAGAAAATACCGTGGAGAAAAGTATTGCACTTAAAACACAGACAAATCAACTTATTTTTTAAGTGAATATATTGTTTTCTTGTGGAGGTCAGGTAGATTGTCAGTGGTTTTATTAGGGGAAACACCCCCCAACCCTCTCTTTCTCCCTCAAACAAGGTCCAACTTTCCTGACTGTCTTTGTGTGTAGATCTCATGATTGTTGGATGCCAGCAGCAGGTCAAAAATTTGCAACCCACTACTGGCTATCTGCACACTGTTGTGCAGTTAACATGAACTGCATGTGGCTCCCCTCATCAGGAGTTGTAAGTGAACTTATCTTGTTCTATAATGTCACTAAATATGTTGTGAGGTTGTTTCAGTGAATAAAAATCTGAATGAACTGCTTTATTTCTAAAGAGAAAGACAATAATTATGTCTTCATGCTCCCCAAATAACTATTGAATTTGATAGGTAGCATATGCAAATTCTTACCTGCTAAATTTCAAGTTTTCAAGTAAACATGCATATTTTTAGATGCACTGATTACAATTTTTGGACAATTTCCTATCTCAATTTTGGCAAAATATTTGTTTATAGCCTTCCAGCTACGATTGGTTATTAGTTATACTAGCTTCATGCCATGTGAGAGATTGATTGCCATGACAAGAGTTGTATTAATACTTCAAAACAAAGGAAACAGTTTTAGAGTTGAAATAGTAAATCTTAGAATAACAGTGTGGTTGCAGTACAAAATAAAACCTCCAGTAGTCTTGGTGTGTATAAAAAAAATGCAGATGCTTATCCCAACACTGAGATTTTCAGAAGGCTGTCAGCATTTCTAAATCCACCATAATGGACATTAATCAAAATGTCAAAAGAATAAAACAATGCATGCATCTTCCCTGTTATCTTCTGTAAGTTTCTGACTTTCTCATAGTCTTAATTAGTCGCATGCATGTCTCGACATGCAGGAAATGCAAACAGTATTTTCTGGTTCTGAGATTACATAGGTTTGCTCTATTTTTCCCTTGGTAACAACTTCTACACTGAAGACTGTTGTCTGGTGCATTCCATTATCCTAAAAAGATTGGGATTTTGAGTTTCAAACCAATTTCTTGGTGAATCTCTGTCTAAAATAACTTTTTATATGCAATAGGAGTTTAATAAAGTGATAAAAGCTGTTTAGTTAGTCAGACTATCTGCTCAGGTAGCCAACCTAGTAGGCAGAAAAACCCACTGCTTGCCAGTTTTTAAACACTGGCACATGTGAGGAAGAGAAAAGGGAGAATACTCTGTACTCCATAAAAGCAGAGAACTACATATCAGGAAACATCTTTTGTGGTTTAGAAACTGCAGCTGTTGATATACCAACCTTGCCTTGTTGCCACACTTTCTTAAATTATCTGCCCATCTCATGAGAAACTTGATCTGATTTTTGAACCTACACGGTTCCTTTTTTAACAGCTGGTAACGTAGCTCTAAAAATTAATAAATATATGAATTACCCATACTGTTTTATGATGGAGAGAGAATTTCATGCTGAAATGGCCTTAATTTGCTTTAGTGGAGTTTAGGTGGAGAGCTTTTTGAACAGACTCAAATACATAAACGCTGGTCCTCTGACTGGGACAAGTATCAATTAAGCTATGCTCATTTGCCTAACCCTCTTCTGCATCCCTCAGTCATGCCATCCTCCACCCTACCCCCAACAGTGTTTTGAGTTTCATGCCTGTTAGCTGAAATCAGTACAGGCTCACTGTGACTTAACTTTAAGTATATGTTCTACACCTAGAAGGTGCTTTTGTTCATATGAATGAATGGAATTGATCAACTATAATACATTTTAAATTGGTTTTTTTTTTCCCCACCTGCATTTAGTTTTGATTTATAAAAGCATTCTGAATCCCCCCTCCACCCCACATACATGCAGCCCATACAGAAACACCGGACGTGCGCGTGCACACACACCAGCAGCTGTGTATTTAGTACGGCTAAGTGCAGGAAGGCAGCACAGGAGGCAGACTGTGGGTCTGCGGTTTGCACTGTAAACCCGATCCCTCTCATCCAGCCTCTCCACGCTGTGTTCCTGTGAGAGCTCCAGACCACATCTTAATGTATGGGCAGGCATCCCGGGGTGAGCGGAGCAGACTGCGGCGGGTCTGGGTGGGACATTCTGACCAGCGCCCCCCATGTTTCGTTTCAGCCCGCCGCAGATCTCGACGCCAACATGTGCTCCGGCCGTCAGCAGCTCTCGTCTGAGCTGTGCAGTCAAGGGCCACTCAACCCGGCAAACTGTTTAATCTCTGCAAACATAAGGGTGGCAGCAACCTGTCATCACTGGCTGTTTGAATGGTTCAAAGATTTAGACCCATGGACTGCATAAATATTTAGCACACATGTCCTAGAATCTTACAGCAGTGGATTGGTTTGTTTTTAATCCGGTCTTTAGTTGCATATATATATATTTTTTAAAAGACCGAAGGAGACTTTGTGGTCACAGACAACTGGCTGTAATTTAACCTTAATCTTTATAGCTCCTTACAACCGAACCTCTTCCTGATTCCTGATGCCTGGTTGAAACTTGATATTTTTTATAGGAACACTGTGTTGTTGAATCTTTTTAGCGAGTAATTACTCTTCCAAGTAAGAGACAGCCAAATTCTAGCTTTTTTTTAATTTAATTTTATTTTTTACACACAAACTATTGCATATTATTAACAATAAATAAGACGTTATACCAAAGGGTAAGTACCATGCAGAACATTTCAAAAATATTTCTTAAATCTTTATATGTTCTCAAATGACTTTGGGATCCAGTTTGATGCCAGAAGGAGCAGATGAGCAAGGATTGGGTGTAGGATGTGGCTGTCTTGATGTACTGGTTTAGACTCTTTAGATTTTTCCAACAACTGCAGACAGAATTAAGAGTTAAAGAGTTAAAGAGTTTTTTGTGCCAGTTTGGTAACCCTAACTGCAGCATCCTATAACACCTCCTAAGGATTTACCTTGAAGTCAACAGTACAGAGAAGACGTTGCAGATCACAATTATAAGTGTAGTCTCAGGTTTTCCTTACTGGTTAAAATGGTTTTTAGTATATTACCTCAGAACAAACGCGTTATAATATAGTTGTAGAAGATATTGAATCCAGCTGTCATTGCATTAGTACAGTGTTTCCCAGTTCCAGTCCTCAAGGCCCCCTGCCCTGCATGTTTTAGGTGTTTCCCTTCTGCCACACACCTGGATTGAATATGTGGCTGATTAACAGGCTTCTGAAGGACTTGATGGTTATGCAATCATTTGAATCAGCTGCTCTGGAATAGAGGTACATCTAAAACATGCAGAGCAGGGGGCCCTGAGGACTGGAATTGGGAAGCACTGCATTAGTATATGCAACATGCTAATCAAAAAGAACTGCTGGGATGCAATATTTATTGGAATATTATAAGTGCCAAATATTGAAATCCTGCCAGTACTACATCTGACCTGTTGAATGGACTTTCATGACCCTCGATGTCCACATTTGCATGTCAGCCAATGAAAGGT
>CAEFZY010076098.1:0-22451 GCA_903066815.1 Brachyrhaphis roseni
GTCTTGAAGAGGAGATATCAGAACACACATCAGTATTAATACTGCAAATTTGATAACACAAGTAAAATAGTTTACTTCACAATAATGGAATAACTTATATTTTACATAAAAAATATAAGCCCGACCTGAACAAGGTTGACCCACTTAAATGGACTCAATATAACTGAACATGAGTACAGAGGGACAAAATCATAGCAAAACATTATGACACAACACCAACAAAGCGAATTTAGACACTCACCAGAATAGACATGTCTGTAGCAAACTTGTAGATATATTGGGATGTTGGAGAACGTAACATCAGGACGTCTCACCGCTGATACCCAGGACAATCGTCTCCTTTTAGTTAGCTCCGATAGCTTAGCTCCGTTAGCTTAGCCCCTTCGCGTTGTTTACAGGCAGGATAAAAGTGAAACAAAAGTCCGTTTTCCATCTTTTTACCGTTTCGGTCGTGTGATCGGACATTACATCCAATAACGCAGCAAGTTTGTACCATCGCTAAATTATTTTAAGTTACTTAAAATACTCAAAAATTCAAAATATCAGTGAGACAGTCGGTTATGTTCGTTTCTCCGTTATGTTTGTGGCCAAATAACATGGCGCTCAGACCCCTTCGCCTAGAGCAGTGACGTCACGGTCGGGAGCTCAGAGTCTTCAGTCAGAGGCTTCGGAGTCCTTGTAAGACTGACTGCTATAGCATCACCACGTGCAACGACTCTTTGAAGATACTTAGATGATATGAATTTCATTTCCCTTTTGGGGATAAAGTGCCTTTGAATTTGAATCATAAAGAAGGAAATCTTTGCTGAGTAAAACAAGGTATATTTTTATTGCTAAATTTAAATTAAATTGCCCTCTTTACCTATGATAAAATACAATGAAATTAGTTTGCTAGAGTTAGGCTCTATGTGTGAACCTTTCTTGGACTCACATCTATCAGTGCAGCACTGTTACCCAGAGTATAGTTTCTACACTACAACAAATGTGCTCTAAACTTAGACAGGCTTCTCCAGTTACAGGCAGTTATTTTAACCAGGTATGTTTAGAGGCAACTTAAATACTCCAGCTGTCACAGTCTGAACTGTTTCCCACATTTACTCCCCTCCCTTAATTTGATTTTACCAACAGCAACGCTATTTTACAACAAAATTAACATATATCACCTTTTTTTATTACTATTATTAAATATGACTTGAGTATGTTTATTTGTTTGGAATTTCCCAGAAGCTATACTAATAGTCTTGCCTTAACCTGATCCTGGAATTTGAAAAATAAACTTTTACACACAGACCTGTTCAGCAAACTGTAATGTTAGAGAAGTCAATTCATTTGAGGAAGTTTATCACAAAGGGAAACACATAATGTAGATTAATTACAAACATTTGACTGCAGGCTCTTACTAATCACTAACCCACCGACAGTCTTAGTTCAAAGTGCTCCAATAGAAAAAAACAAAAATTAAATGATGAGATAGTAAACAACTGAGCTGCACTGTGGATCAACTTCCCAGGTGTTAGTAGGTTAATGTGGTTTAATGATGTCATCATCAAGCCTCTGCAGGAGAACATTGTGGTCAAGCTCAACATTGATATTCCTAGAACAGTTAGTCGATTAGGAGCTTATTGATAACATTCCCAGTTGCTCCTCTCATCACAAACTGCACTGCCAAGTTGATGCGCTGTTTTAACTCGCTCTCTGGCTTAATTAACAACCTACATGGACTAAAAAAAAAAACAGGAAGGTGTGCCTACATGTCATGTGAAGGGGAGCTGCAGACTTCTTATCACAATTTAAAAAAAACATGAACTCCCTGTTCCCTGCTTCTTTTTTCTTCTTCAAATATTTAACATTTTTAACATTGTGATTTATTCAATTTGCAATGGTTTAATCAGGATTTTTGGACATTTTTAATCTAAATGTCTTTATAACCCAGAATTGGATAGTTTACTTGGATTGTTTATGGTAAACTGGTAAATAAAAAAAAAAAGTTTACTATTGTTCACACTTTTAGGGATGCGTGAACACAACATATTAATGTCGAAATGTATCAAGACCTTCCGAAAGATAAAACCCAGTTCATCTGTGACAAGTTCTGCTCGTCAGAAAAGGTTAGAAAAAACATTAACGTCGCTTCAGAGCGCGCACGCAGGAAGTTCCTGTCCTGTCGAGAACGCGAGATATGACGTACGCCGCTTGCCCGCGCAGCGATGATGGCGGTGCGTGAACGCGCAGTAAAAGTAATGGCTGCTCTGGATCGGCGGGTACCTAGCCTCGATGAATTCGTTGGTCAAAGCTGGACTGCCTGGGCCGACTGGGCTAGTGTGATAGCGGCAGATGGTAAGGAACCATCCTGACACAAACATTAGCAGCTGCGGCAGCCGACCAGCCGTCCTCCCGCGATTATTTTTCTTCAAAACGGATGGTAGAACTAACCATGTTACCCAAACAAAGACCCTGCCGGGTCCTAGTGCTGGGTGTATAACATGTTGCTCCCCTCTGCCTCCTTCTACAGGCATAGTCTACAAGAAGATAAAACCCATATTAAAAATGAAGTCATGGGCTCTGTGGTGTGTATGCTACTGCTGCGGCCATGAAGGAAGTTGCCAGTGCTTTAGGAACACGGTTCGGTTCGGGGTTAGCAGTCAGGCAGCAGTGGCAGCATAGCGGAAGGAGGCTAGTCCGCCTGGCTGGGCGAGCAACTTCTCACCCGGGGAAGCTAAGCTAGCCCGCTCCGCCGCTGTGAGGCGGTTAGCCTGAGATGCTAACGCTAGCCGGAGGATCAGAGCAGACACCGGCGACGGAGGAGGAGTCTGATGCTGCTGCCACCATGGAAATACCGGCCCAATCTCTGATATTAGCAAACGTTACTCGGTGTTCTCATTGCCTTGTGCTAATATTTCCAGCTTTGCGGCTTCAGCTATGGCCATGTGTGTGACACAGTGAGTTTGACAGGAGACCTCACCTGTCACTGATGCACGGAAAACCCTCCTGCCTTTGTCAGTTTGAAGAATGTGCGCTAACTCAGAGTCTGCTGATGAGGTGGCTGTGTGGTAAAGTCCCAGCTGTTGCAATAAAATAAACAAAACACACAGACCCCCTCTTCGCCCCCCTCCAAAGCTGTAGCAGCCAAAGGGGAGAAGCTGCTGACCCACAATCCCAACATTTATGTAACACTCCATGAGGCTGTGTGAAAACATGAATGAATGAGAACAGAGGCATCTCTCTAAAGCTGAACGTGTGTGTTCTAACGTTTTCAGGGCCTGATGTGGACGACTGCAGCAAAAATGGGAAGAAGGCTGCAGAAGCTATGTCACTCAGTAAAGAGGGTAAGTCATTTTAGTCGAGTTTGCATGTGACTTTATAAACCTTCAGAAGTGTCTGAGAAAGTGACTCGAACCCCTTCAAATTATATATCCAGTCGGGATATATAATCCGACAGGATGGCAGATCCACAGCATATGTGTGACGCGAGAAATCAGCAGAATTTGGTCCAGGTGTATGCCTTACTGAGGATACTGCACAACAACTTTGCTTGTATTAGCAGTACTGAGTGTATCTGAGCGTCCTGCAGGAGGGTTACATTGCATCAGCCTTCAGTCAGATATCGTCACTTCCGTGATCCCAGCTGAATGTGCTCCATGTGCACCGTTTAATCTGACAGATATTAGAAACCTCCGTTTTCTTTTGATTAGCTCTGATTGGAGATCAGAAGATCAAATACTAACAAAAATCTGAATTTATGTTTTTCTTTTTGTTCTTTATATTCATCAACTAACAACTCCATTTTCTGTCGATAAACGCATGAATCAACAGCATAAAGTTTGATGCACTTTGTCTGAGTTTGTGTTTTAGTCACTTTCTGGGGGGGAAACCGAATCAGAATTGGTCAAAACGGCAAAATTGGACTCGACTAACAGAAAAACAGAAATTAGCATCAGTTAAGCGAAGAGGTAAGTTTTATTAGTTATATTAAGAATCAGCTTTAAAATATGATTTTACTAAATACTAATTTAAACAAAAACACACACTAAAAGAGAATCCTCTCTGCTACGCTGCCTCTGTCTCAAATGTAAAAGTGACTTTGTTGTAGTCCCACGCCTGATCTCAGTTTTTATGCCTTTGTGAAACAGATTTTTTTTTTTTTTGATTCACTTACAAAAACAATCAAACTGAGTCGCCTGTGACTTGTTGGCTCTGTCCTCTGTGGTCCCCTACCTGCTACTACTTCCTTTATAGACGAGAGTTTCAGTGTTGACTCGTGGGTGGCCGCCATTTTGTTTCCGGAGGGCTGAGCTGACTAAGTTAAATTGATAGAGGAAATATTTTAATAAGCTGTTTAGAGAGGTGGTGATGTTTAAGCTCTTGTATGCTGCAAAATGTAAAATTATGAATTACTGAAATTACACCTGGTGTTGTAGACTTTATTAAAATACTTTTTGGTAATATTGACTTTATAAATAACTGCTAAGTTTGATTTTTTTTTTGTAATGATATAGATATTGCTCCTGGTGAAAGAGATGAACCACATGCTGTGTTTCAGTAAATCCAGATCAGACTTACAGTCAGGGTTTACCTTTTGATGCAGCGCTAAGTGCTGCTAAAACTCTTTCTCATGGCAGTAGCCAAATATTAGCAGAAAGTGAGATTTGATGCTTTTGGAAATAAATCTGTAATTTTAGTCTCAACGTCATCAACTTTTTAATTAGGCCAACACGCAGACAGGAAGTGGAACAAGGGAACTGCAGAACACACTGTGAGGACGTCGTCTACCAGACACTCGCTATCTCTAACTGGCCTATTGAAGCCTCTTTCGCACAGTTCAGTTGAGTCTATTGGTACGACAATATTTCACAATTTAAGACACTTTGCAAAACAGACCAATTCAGTTTCTACATAAAAATATATAATCATATGGAGATTCAGATGACTTATGATTCAAAATAAATCTCGATGATTACAATGTAAAGCAGTTTAAATTAATCTATCGATTTTTCTGACGATTAACCGATTAATAAGATAAACATTTGTCGGATTATGCAGATTTTTGTATTGAATCACTTAAACTTTTTTTTGCACGTTAGAAATGCATTAAAAAATGCCAATAGAGAAATGCTGAAATTCCGTTTTTACATTGGAAAATAAATATTTAATTGACTAAAATGCACCAACAGCTTTCCTTTAGTGAACACTTGATCACTTGTAGCAAAGGAAGCATCTGCAGCAAAAACAAAGTCATTCTGAAATCAGAGAAGTTCAGCTCTTTCTGCTGAACTTTTCTGCTTTCTGCTGATTATGTTTTGGATTAGCTGTTTAAGGCAGCAAATGGTGCTTAATGGGAGATTTATTTATTTTATTTGCAGAAATTAAACCAGGTAAAGCTAAAACTTCCACTTGAGGAGTTCTGGGTAGAACAGATTTACACGTTTTTTAAATGTTTTTTTTTTTTTGTCCAAAATGCAAATTGTATATATATTTTTGTACAGTTTTGAATTAATCACAGTTCTGAGTGTGACCTGTATAATCCAGTTAACGATTCATCAATTAGTAAATTATTTGATGGTTATTTCAACAAATCACGCTTGATTGCATAAAGCACGCCATTCTCTTCTCGTTTTCTCTGAATGCCAGACATGTCCATCTTTGGCCTGTACCCGGGTCACGATGACTTCTACCTGGTGGTGTGCAGCCACTGTGGCCAGGTGGTGAAGCCTCAGGCCTTTGAAAAGCACTGCGAGCGGAGACACGGGCCCCTGGCCAAGCTCTACGGCAAGCTGCGCTCTCCCACGTCGGCCCTCCAGCACCAGAGACCCTACCACGGCCACTCTCCCTCGCACGGGGTCAACCCCCCCTCTGCATCGTCTTGGGAGGCTCGAGGGCCGAGTGTGGGGCAGCCACGGCCCGCGCCCCCTTCCCCCTCCACCCCGCCTCAGTACAGATACCCGAAGAACGCCAAGGACGGAGTACGGTAAGAGACCAGAGGGTTTCCCCCAGAAATCTTGATAAGCCCGGTGGCAGGGTAGTCCACCAGCGGCCCTACCACCACGGTTTTCAATTAAAAGATATTAAAAGTTACAAAAATTCAGACATGCATGAGCGGGCATCATAATTTGGAAGTAATAGCGTGTGAAGCCAAGTTCAATGCGTCATCTACAAATAACCAAATAATGCTTAGCTTGGTGGAGGGGCAGGTAAAGTCTGGTGGCCCGCCAGGCTGACAGTACACAGAGGGAAACCCTGGACTGGAGGAGGGCCCATCATTTAATAATGGGTGTGGGGTTGGACTTAATGTTTTATTATGATACTTTGTGGTGCTATTCTGATGGTGATGAATGTCAATCAATCGATCACCTTTATTTATACCATTAGGTAGATTTGGTTACTGTGAGGTGAGCCAGCTTTCTTGCCAGCCAGGAAATTTTACATAGATACACAATGAATATAAATAGAGCATGATTAAAAATGGCCTCGTACTTAGTACTTTACAATATTAAAGAAACCATAAAGCCCGTTTAAATAAAAAAAAAAACAGCAATAAAAAAAAATAATGAAAAAATAAAACTGCATGACTGTGACTGTATGGCTCAGCAGTCATAACCCCACAAACCCAAAGAAAGCTCTAGAAATTTAATTTAATTTCCAGTACACTCCTTTAGGATACCAGTCACATAAACGTGTGATACTGTGTCACTAAACTGTAACTGAATTTAATCATATTTTCAAACTTATTAATACCATCATTGAACAAAAAATGGAGAAAACAGTAAAGCTGACAATTGTGACAATATGGACAGTATTTGTTTTGTTTTTTTTCCTTTTTAAATGTCATTGTGAAGGACCGAGTAAAAAACAGGAGGAGTAACAGGATATATTAGAAAAATAGTTTTTTTTATTTTATTTTAACCCAAAGATTATAAATGACAAAAAGATAAACTGAGGTCAAAAAAACAAAACTGAACTCAGGCAAAAAATGTAAACAAACTGGCTGCACAAACAAACATAAGTGACCTAACAAAGAAATAACACACAGGGGTTTATATACTGGCTGATCAGACAAATTAAGACACAACAGAGGTAACTGAACAGAATACAATTACAAATAACACAAAAACAAGCAGTACAACTAAGTTTGACTAAATTAAAGACCCAAAAATGAAAATCAAAACTATTCAACTTTAAATACTAATATTTACTTAAATACAAAACTCATCTAAACAAAGAAACTACAAATTCCCCCTGCCAGCAGGAACTAGTGGTTCAGTCCTATCAGCATTTCAGCCTGCTGAGCCCTGACCCCGTCTTTTGTCTGGCAACTCCAGGGCAGTTAAGTACCGGCAGGAAAACAAAGACTTAATCTTAAGCAAACAAAATTAACTTTAAGTTGATATAAATACATATGTTAACTAAATGTGCACGCTAACAAATAGAACAAATGCATCCAAATCAACTAATAAATGTTTTATTGAAACTAAAGTGTTGTTGTGTTTATATGAAAAAATAAATTGTGCATAAAAAGAGTTACCAACTTTAGAGTGTGGCCATGGATTTAGACGTCACAGTCATTATTTGGAATTTATTGGGACAAAATCCTTATGATGACAAAAAAGTGAAGAGACGTATTGTACTTCTGTTGTTGTTGTTTTTTCACTTGGTGAGTTGTCCCGATGCTGAAACTATCTCTCCTCCCGCCCCCCAGGCTTTCGCTCCTGGAGAAGTCCTTCCACAGCAGCCACAAAGAGGCGGCCGTGTTCAAGCAGCCGCCGCCCCTGGAGCCTCCGGTCCTGTCTCCGCCTCCGTCCCTTCGAGACCCCCCCTGGCCGCACGGGGCCCCACCCGCTGGCCGGCCGGTGTCCAGCGACAAGCCGCCCCCGCAGAGGAAGGACTCGCCCCAGCTGTCTGCCGTGATGGGCCACCGGGTCCCCAGGCCCTACAACAAAGTGGCCTCCAGTAAGTCGACATGGAGCGTTCAGGCACAGGACTGTCTGGTCATCTTAGTCTAACATCCAGATATTAGTCATATTGACATTAATACATTTACGGAATGTGACTGTATGTTCTGATATATGAAATATGTTTGATCTGTTGTCATAGTGATTATATTTGGAGTTTTATTACAGTTTTGGACAAAAGAGTCCATAATGACAACTGGTGAAAAGAGAATCATGTTGGCATGGAAACATAGTAAGACATCCTGACAACAGTTGCCAAAATGACTTGGGCTACGTTCACACACCGGGTCTCGATGCTCAGTACTGTTTATTTTTTGCAGAAATCCAATATTTATTTATTAATTTTTGCGTGGTTGTTCACACCACCGAATGATGCGACTGCAGTCACACTTCTGTGTGAACAGAAACCCAAAGCGACCGGCATGCGCAGAAGAAGAACGTAGACGTCACACAGTAGCGCTCTGTTTCTGGAAGTAATAACGGATGGAGATGTATGGATTGTATGACGAAGGAAGCTAATAAAAAGAAAACACAACTTATGGCGATTAGCACTGACTGCAGCTTCTGTGGAGAAATCTTTTGTGTTGTAACGCAACTCCTGGTCTCAGTGTTGCGGCTTTATTTTATTTTGATGTGACTTCAGTTCAACTCAAAGATATTTTATTTCCCAGAGGTAAATTAAACGTTGTCGTAACTCAGATCATCCCAGTGTCTTCAAAGGGTTGTGGTAGATGGATGATGCTGTTGACTGGAAGGATCTCCAGTAGCAATCAGTCTTGCAGCGAATCTGAAGAGTCCTCTGACTGAAAACACTGTTGCTGTATGACAGTATCATGTCCGTCATGACAAGCTAACGACTCAGTTTCAAGTCAGCACATGATGTTCCACAGCAACATGTTCTGGATGACTCAAACAGAAGTTATCATTTCTGATAATCCACCTCATTTGCTTTTGCCGCTCCTTTTTAAATCTCCCTCTGGTCGTACGGTTAGTGAGATGTTGGAGTAGGGGATATGATTGTTACGATGGACAGAACAGATGACTTGAACTTCCCTTTTCTTACTGCTTTTTGGTTTTCTCTACTCTTGTATTTTCTTTTTATAAACTCATGTATATGGCATTATTGCCACATTATTTGATATTTATTTTCACTTCTAAAACGTAGCATGTTTCTTTTTTTTATTAAACTGCCATCTAATCATTGCCTTTCTCTACATGTCTTGTCTTGAAACAACTAATTTGAGTATTTAACATGCATTTGAAGGCTTGGATGGCAAAGTTATGCTTTTGTCTGTAAGTCAGTATTTCACAGGATTTTTTTTGCAAACGTTAGCTTTTTTTTATCTCAAACGTTAACTCTATGCATCTATATCTGGGCATCCGTTCTTTCAGACCCATCTGATATTTGACAGAAATTCTCTCTGTGTCCTCAGAAAGGGAGTGCGATCTGGATAAGCACTGCGGCGTCCTCGACCCTGACAGAAAGAAGGTCTGCACTCGGCTCCTGACATGCAACGTGAGTAACACACAAACTGGGCTAGCCTGGTGCTAATATACAAAGAAGAGAGGACAAACCTTTCAGTAACTGCAGTGAAAGCTGGTTCTACAAAGTTCTGACTCATGGATGTTCAGACTTGAATGTATCTTTCTACTTCACTGTTCTGCACTACCTTCTGTGTTGACTTCAAATCCCTTTAGAATGTGTTTGAGCTTAAAGTTGTAATGTGACAAAAGGTAAAAAGGTTTGATCTGGACAGGAAGACTCCTGTTATTATGACAGTTTTTTTAATCTGAGCTTTAAAGGGGCAGGATTATATAAAATGGACTTGTTTGAGCTTTATATCATGTTATAATGTTATTCCCTTCTCATAAACATGCCTGGAGTGTTGCCTTGATTCTTTCATGCATGTTTGAGAAAAATCCCTTGATCTCCATGGCAACCATTCAGATGTGCGAAACGCCTGGGTGGAACCTAGAACCGCCTTCGAGACGAATCTCGTCCTCAGAGCTGCAGTTTCCAAGTTTTTGAGCTTCCGCCTCACAGAGCAGCTTTCTCCCACTCGGCCCCTTCAGACTAGCCAGCACCAATTAGCAAACACTTGGTGGAAGTGCACATTTGCTGAGCTTATTATAGGAGCAACTTCTTAGTGCAAAGCTGATAAAAATGTTGTTAAAGGGTTAACAGGTGCCATGTTGTGATGACTTCCTGAAGGTGGAGTTTCAGAAAGAGCAAGAGTTTCTTAAAGAGACAGAGGTCCAATTTTAAGGCGGTAAATTACAAAATTGAATTTCTTTTGTGTCATATTTGATACAAATAGCATTTTTAAACCAACTGAAGGTAGCAGTTACTTGATTGTGCTATAAAATGATACTATGTGGCTGGAAAAAACATACTTATCCTGTAACTAACCCTACTTTCTGATTCCGGCTCTCTGCTCTCATCCATTTTCTAAAGAAATAAAAAACTGATAATCAATTTAAATCTGTATTTTGTCTCACCAACTACAAACTGTTACTAGTTGCACAACATTTGGGGCCCCATCATGAATTAGCGAACGCTCCTTTTATTTTCTGTTCTAAGCCACCTGCTGTGTCCTCATCTTTTAGATCCACTCCATCCACCAGCGCAGGAAGGTGGTGGGTCGCAGCAAGAACTTTGACCAGCTAGTGGCAGAACTTAAGATGAAGGTTCGAGAGAAGGGAGCCCAGGCCCTGGATGGAGGCTTCTCTACTGGAGGGTCACCCAGTCCGGAGGCCCCGAGAGAGCAGGCCGGTGTCCCCCACTGCAGGAGACCTCTGGCCAGCCTCCCTGCATTCAGGTCGGGACACACAGAGCATGTGGATTCAATCGGCTTATTTCACCTCAGCGTAACACGCACCAGCGAACCGTTGTTGACGTTTCCAGAATGTAGCGGAACTTTTTGACATTTCTAGTTAACCTTTAGGAAGTTTTGTGCCTTTTGGACAACATGATAACTTTTCAAAAGGAAAAGCTTTCTAGTTTCCGCTGTTGGGGACAACAATGGTGTTGTTGGAGGAGGAGTGGATTCCAAATTCCAGAACCTCTTGATCGTCACACTGGTTCATAAATCTGGTTTGGAAAACCCACTACCACCCATCGTGCCAATATATTTATCTGATTAATCATCAGAATGATCGCTAGATTCTTGAAGAACTAAAATAATGGTTACCTGAATCCCCAGAGTGTGTGTGTGTGTGTTTTTTAAAGCGAGTGTGTGACTCTGTGTTCCAGTCGATCCATGGCCGTGTCGGAGTGCGCCCCAGAGGAGGAGAAGCAGTGGCAGGATGAGGCTGGGCTCCGGGCCCCGTCCCCTCTGCCTCATGGACACATCTCCAGTGACGACAGCGATGCCGAAGCAGCTGAAGAGCTGTCAGAGTTCCCTTCGTCTACTACACACCCCACACCTGCAGCGGTAACACATTCCCCCTCTCAGCACACACTTCTGCTTTAAAACAAATATATACACTGGGAGAAGGAACCCTGACCCTAATGAGATGAGACCAGAATTATTCATTTCTCTTGTAGGATTAGTCAGGTTTAAAGTAACCGCTGTCTTTAAGAGAGAAAAGAACACATTGAGGCCCCTTGTACATGGAGCCGCTCTTCAGTGAAACTGTAACATTTCTGTTGTGGCACCAGAGTGAAATTTTTCTGCAACACCTTCCAGGGAGGTGTGAAGAACACAGGCGCAGAACGCACGGTGGTAGCTGATGAACAGGCAGAAAACGACAAAAACAATGGCGGATAGCATTGTGTTGTGCTACTTAATCTTTTCAGTTAAGCACAAGTTCTGATAAGGAACATATAAGTTGCAGCAGCACTTCGTTCATGGGAGACAGGTTACTGTTTACAATGAGGTGGAAGCTAAGGGTCAAAAGCACATGCACGTTTGATGACATACTAAACTCACAGTGCCATCCAGTGGTCTGGAATGACAACTACAGCGTATTTAATGCGCCTCTGCATCGCCATCTAATGGTGAAACTTTTTCCCAGTCCTATTAGGGCTGGAGAATAAATCCGTAGCAATATGAATCGCGATAGACATTTGATCAGTATCAATAGATGATACATCTGATAGAGTATTCAATATATAGCATATTCTTTGAACTCTGATCCAGAACCACACAGCATTCTGGGGGACGTAGGCAGAGGAAAGGCTTTATCCACTCAACCTCACGGTCAGCTAGGGTTGGTGGCATCAATTCACTCGCTCACTCTTTGGTTAACCAGCCATACCTTGCTTGATAACAAGCCGTTTCAAGACCCCTCCCTCCCCAACTGTGGTTACCTAGCAACAACCTGTTGAGTAACTTGCGCAGCAGCAGTTTCAGGTTTTGCCACCGTGTCTCATAACTTTTTAAAAATAAAAAAACAAAGGCATGGAGTGAAAACTGGATAAAACAGGAAAGGTCACGCCACCAGTTTGACTGTATTTCATATATGTAAAGCAAAAAAAACAACAACTCATAATTATCGATATTGACTGATATGAGATACTTATGTTGTCATAAGTTTTCCAGCCATATCTTCCTATTTTCTATTCATATTTAGAATCAATATTTGCCAAAACTATAATGTCAACATCTCACGCCACTGATTCAGAATGCTCTGAATTAGTGGATTCAATAGTTAGTGAGAAGTGTCTGGATCACCACCCTAATCAGATACTCACTGTTCAGACTTTTGCTGAAAGAAAAAATAATTATTCACAAAACAAGGAAAAAAAGAGGAAATGCAGTCATCCCGTAACCATGACGGGATGAAGATGATAATATGAAAGCAGAAGTGTTTTGGTTCCTCATAGTAGGCACAGTGTAACAGAGATAACGTGAATTTAAATGAACCATGAAGAAACCTCTGAACGGCAATGAATTGATTTGATCAATTACTGAATTGATCAAATCTGTTTTTGAAGATTTTGATTCTCAGAAGAATAAATTCTTGTTCAAATTCGCCAAGAATCTCAATGTGGTCTGTTATTGCTTATCACGAATGAATCTTGTGGTCCTGTCTCTTTAGGTGTGCTCGTTCGGCAGCCACTCGTTGGGTCATGGGATCTACACGTTTGACAGAAGGCTTCACCACGTGCGATCGGCCCTCAGCAGCATGCTGGAGCAGCACATCAGCGCTCATCTATGGAAGTAAGAGTCCCGACCTCCCGCTAAGCTCTTGTCACCTTTATTTGAATCCTACATGCATCTGGCAGTCTGTAAATCTGTGTTCACGTCATCTGAAATAATACGTTGAGGTTTTATGGTCTTACCTAGTGAACACCAGCAACAAAAACAAGATATTTGTGCTATTTAAAATTAATGTCCCTAATAGAATATGTTGGTTCTATGGCTTTATTTCAAATATTTTCAGATTTTTGTCTTTTTAAACTTTTTTTTTGCAAAAACAAAATCTTATCAAGTATTTTTGGTTTTGTTTCAAGCGCAAGTATCTTATAAGTACTACTTCTATTCATCCATCCATCCATCCATTTTCTAACAGCCTTGTCCCTAGTGGGGTCAGGAGGGGTGCTGGTGCTTATCTCCAGCTAATGTTTCAGACGAGAGACGGGGTCACCCTGGGCAGGTCGTCAGTCTGTCACAGTACCAGTTCCATTATTATTTCATTTCTTATTGAAATAATAATGGCAGATTATTTAATTTATAACAAGACGTTTTCCAATGAAATAATCTGCCAAAGGATTATTTTTCATCAATATTAAGAAATTATTGACTAAAAACAACATCCTATAAATTACTGAAAAATTAGTTGAAAGTTAGTTTTATCTTATTTCAAAAATAAGATGCTTGCACCAGAAACCAGATCAAAAATACTTAGAAAGATTTTGTATTTTTTGGAGTGCATCTAATGCTGAACATGTCTAATAGTGGAGGGTGGAGGAAGGTGGAGGAGGTTGCAGCTCGGCTTTTTCTGTTGCACTGCCACCTGTTTGCCAACTAGTTAGACCAGAGTCTAAATTTCTTACATGATTAAAGTCTGTTCTGATATCCAGGCTGTAAATGTTTTATATTTATTATTAGTTTAAGTCAGATGTGTTTTACTGAATGCATCATGGATTTATTCATGGATTCTTTTCTGCTTTTTTTTTCTTTTTTTTCCCCAGGAAAATACCTCAAGCCACAGACCTTCTGTCACCACCCTCCTCAGCCAAGTCCATCACTTCTTCCTCTCCTGTCTCCATAGCAACCTCCTCCTCCTCTTCATTTCATTCTAAGGTCCGCGCAGGCAGTCACATCAGCTCATCTCTCAGAAACGCGTCGTCCTCCCCCAGCCGGGGGCCCGGCAGACCTCTGACCGCACCGCAGTCAGAGAACTCTGGCGGTGGTTTTGCCGGTTCTGGTTCTCACCCCCTGTCCTTGGGGAAGCCTGGCCTGGGGCGTCAGGTGGCGGCGGGCAGGTCCAGGAACCCAGTGGGGCGACCCAGCAAGCAGATGATGAAGCTGCGGGAGGAGGCGGCCACCGCCGCCACATTCCGTAAACGCAAGGCCCCGTCGCAGGAAGGAGAGCACTCTGGCCCTGAGAGGAACTGCATCATCCTGCAGGACAGGGGGCCTCCACCTTCCTCCCTTTCTTCCTCCTCCAAGGCCCCCTCTTCCTCCCTCCACCCTCATGGACAGACCAATGGCACTCTCTCCCCTAACAGTAAGCCCCGCCCCCAGCCTCCTCCCTCCGAGTCCCACTCCCCTGCCGCCAAGGCGGTGTGGACTTACAAACGGACTCTCCCCCCTCTGAGCCACGCCTCCCCCCCAGACCTCTCCCCTGCCACTAACTCCCACAGTCGGACCGGTGTGGGGGACTCTGGGCTGCTGGGCCAGGGCGGCGGGGGGAGGACCTTTCTAGAACATCAGGGACTGAAGAAACGGAAGGGGGGAGGCATGGAGGAACATCCCCCCTCATCTAGACTCTCAGTGCCACGCCTGCCTTCGTCCTCCTCCAGCTCTGGCTCCTCATCCTCGCCACGCTCCACTTTCTACCCCTGGAAGGACAGCAAGAGTGGCGGTCTGGACGGAGACAGGGACAAGAAGCTGGCCTCACAGAAGGTGGGTTTACCTAACCTCACCAGGAAAATAACACCGGGCATATTTACGGTTGTGTCTGAGGAATATTGATGATACTTCAAAGTAAAAGGCTTTACATCCTGAAACAAAAACAGAAACAATCTGATATTTAACACTGAAGCATAGTAAATGTTTTTCTCCCCCAAGAAGAATTCTAAAATGATTATTTTGTCAATTTGTCAGAAGAGACAAACTGACAAAATAAATATAAATATATTTTTTTATATTAAGGATTTTTTTTTTTTTTTGCTCTTGTGGCCTTTATTTGATAGGGAATGGACAGAAAAGTGGGTTGTAAGAGAGGTTAAAGGTCAACAGGCCGGTAATCAAACCTGTGACAGCCGCATGGAGGACTGAGGCTTCCACGCGCTCTACCCCTGCACCACGGCTGTGCCTGAGCAGAACATGGGAAAAAGAAAAAGGAAACTCTGAGCAGGAAGCTATGTGCTCTACAGAAGGAGGAAATAAGGTCTTGTTTTACCAAGAGTGTGATGAATACTGGAATTTTTTTTATTAACAGCTCAGCTGCATCAATATTTCACACCTCTGTCCAGTGATTAGGTGTCAGGTGACTCCCAGCAGCTGGTTTTTACTGTCATGCCTGCAGTGAACATAAATTAGGTGTTAAGAAACCCAAAACAACCGAAACTCTCCCTGGAAATCCTACTAGTGAGCTCCTAAGACCTGGGATTTAATATGTCTGTAAACAGAATTATTTCCTCATTCTGATCTGACCTCATCCCAACTCTGTGTTCCAGTTCTCACACACACCTGTTGCTCTAAATGGAATGAGTCAGAATGTCCACAGGGGGGTGCCGTTTTAGTCAAGACTCCCAACTCTTTGGTTTAATCCAAAGGCCTTCCGCCAATTCCCCCTCCCCTATTTTTAATTTAAAAAACACAATGATAAAGGCAGCATTATGTGAAGCATGAGCAGGAAATGCAAATAAAGTCCAACTCGGACATTTCACCATCATATGGTTGTTTTCCTCACCGCCGAGGCAACTTTGTTTCATGGTTCTGATTCAGCTGCACTTTCCTTCCTGTTAAAACCGTCATGGACACACAGCAGTTTTCTTTACAGAACCAAATCCCTGTGTTGCACACTCTACCCAAACAGAAAAATACAATGGTAAGGAGAAATGAATGAATGTTTGGAATCTTGTAGTAAGATTCAAAGATGGCACCAGTAAACAGAGTTTAAATAGAAGTGTTTGTTATGGATGCAATGCAACCTACTGTTCCCTTATAGAAAACCACTTTGATTGCTAAACTGAACTTGAACTTGCATTGCTTGATAACCAGGTTCATGTTTGGAATTGATTTAGAATCTATCTGTATGATGGGTTTAGATTTGTTGTGAATTGATGCTATCTAATAAACAAAGCAAATTAAGTTTCATAAAAGGAACGTAAAAGAAAAAAAACTACATTTACATAGATTAAAACTCTTGATGTTAACAATTTGGGAATGACCCTTTAGCAGAGCTGTCGGCCATGTTGTGACTCATTCTGTGATCTTCACAGCCTTCGTTTAAGCTATGGAAACCATTCAGTAGCTTTTGGCCTAGATGACCCACTGAAGGAGAAGAAGAAGAAGTTGTTCTTCTTCTCTCTCAGACTTCCTCATCCTCATGCTCCTGCCGTCTCCCTTGGCAACCAACATGCTGCTGCTCAGTCAGCTTTCTCCTCTAAACAGCTGCTCAGCGTTATCATTACATAACGAACAGACTTTTAAATGAGTCTCCGTCTCTGACCGACATGCTGCAACGACGTCGGGTCAGCATGGCAACCAGTTATTTCCATTTACTCAAATGTTCTACATTTGCATATCCTGCTCTGGGTTTGGAAGCATTCTTTTTCTCTCTGTTCTAGAGAAATACCTTCCTCTTCACATTTAATGGCGCATTTATTAATTGTACAACAGCTTAAAGCCCAAACTATGGCGTGACCACATCTGTACAGAAACAACACGACATAACAGTCCCACAGAGTGAATGGAACGGACCTCAGGGTGGGTGATTATAGTGTAGATTTGTATTGTATCAGAATATGATGATATCTGCATCATCCAGCAGGTTTATGCTCCTGTGCAAACTCATCACTTGGATTTTCCTTCTTTTTCTTCAGCTTTATAAACTTCATTTTTGTTGCAAAAGTCTAACTTTGTTTTTTAATTCGATTTTTTTAATCATGGAATATAATCTGCTTATCAACCATCTATAAAAATGATTGTGGTATGATCACCTTTCTGATTGGCTGTCAGCAGAGTTGAGTTACATTTACTTGAGTAACGTTTTTTTGTTTTTTAAATCTACTTTGGAGTATTTTTACTACACTATACTTTTTATTTTTGCTTGAGTAATCTCATTTCATAATTTCTGGATTCTCGACCCACTGAATGAACAACAAACATCAACAGACACACACACACACAGCTGCAGTTTTTCTTAAAGTTTCAGAAGTTTCCTATTGAAAGAAACTGATTTAAAAAAAAATTATTTTCCTGATTTTTTTAATTTTATTTTTTTCTAAAATCGGACTCAACTAAAATCAGAAGTTATGGTTTCAACTGATTCTGATGAGTTAAAGTCAGAATCACTAGTCAAAGTGGTACTTCTAAAAGTTGATGGCTCTTCACACTTTTAGTAGCATTTTGTGAGGGTGTGTGCGAGTGTGTGCCCCTTCCCAGAATCTAAGGCTGTTTGGAAAAAGCTTGCTGCTCCAACCTGTCAGGTGTTTGAATTCTCTCTTAACTCTGAACTTTTTTCTTCTGTCTTACAGCCAAAACTGCACCATTAAGTGTGCTTGCCTTACAAGCCACTAGGAGGGAGCCAGTTCCACTCAGTCTGTGACTGGGCCAACAGGACTCTGTGTGAGTGTGTGTATGTATGCGTGTGTGTGTGTGTGCGCGCCTTTGTCTGCCGAGCGTCCGCTCCAGTATGAATGGACGGGGTTGTGTTTGTACCGTATTGACCTGTCGGTGTGTGTGAGGAGGCTGGGAGGAACCATGGAATATGGATTTAGAAATACCTCAAGACCATCTGGTTATGCTGCTAAATTGAATATGTTGGTTTATTAAAAAAAAATTTATTAAAAATGTCATTTTCACTTGGTTTCTGTCCCTGTGACTGTTATTTTACCTTTTGTACATTTGATCAGAGGTTACTGGTCAACATTCATGGTGCTGCTTGTTAGGAACGTGAACGTATTGGAGTTTATCTTTGAAATTATGTAAAGCATATCAAATGTATAACACGACCTAACCTAACTATGAAAAAACTTTAATTGGAAAAAGAGTGAAAATGCTGAAAAAAACTTGATCAGAAGTATTTGCAGAATTCTGCCGGCTTTTAACGTTTTCACCTGTATTTTCTGTTCCTAATGGGTTGGGGAGGGATAATATGTTTATGTCCAGTTGCAAACGGACTTTCCCTTTCCTGAGACACTCTAACTCTCACCAGGGAATGTTCTGTCAGCGTAGAACTCAAAGATGGAGGCTGGAGACCAAATGTATGGGACAAGGAGCTACAGCTGGTGGTGGTCTGTAGCCTCCTGACTCAGGAATAGACTAAAATACGTGGGCACTAACTTCAGATGTCGTCACCACAATCTTAGCAAAAGTGTGTCAGAAGAATGTCTAAGAAATCCCATCATGAGTGTGAGTGATGTAATAATAGATCATATGAAATTAGATTGGTGTGTTTCCTATGTGATTTAGATGATGCTGAACCTCAGACTGGTGCCGGTCCCATATTCAGTGTATTGTCTGTGGTGGGACGTAGATGGGGTACAGAGAACCCTTCCTGCCTCTGTTGAGCTGGAGCCTCAGCAATGCTGACCGCAGGATTGCTGCAAACCTGCAACTTCTTGCAGGGTCTCATTAAGGAGTGGTGATGGTCTCCAGCAGTCATTGGGAGAGAAGCAGAGTCCAACCCGGACAGGTCACCAGTCCTCCAGAGAGTCACACAGGACAACCAGCCATGTACAGGCAGACACACACACACACACACACACACCTGGTATTTTAAAGACCAGTTAACCTACCAGTCGTGGGCAGAATATAGATTAAATGGGATTAAATAAGGTAAATGTTATTTAATCCCACAGTTCGCGCTCATCAACTCCCCTTATTTAGATTTAAGATCACAGTGTTATTATGTGTATTATTAATATGTTTTAAATCAGTTACAGAACTGGTGCTATCAATATAAAATCTGTCTGTTCTGACCAGACTAATTGGCGAAACCACTTCCTGGAATACAACCGGAAGTTGCGTCGCGTGTTTATTTGTGACGCTGCAGTGGCTCCAGCCAGCCGCTGGTCTCCTCTTCGTCTTGCCGCGGATCGGATCGGATCTCCGGTTCTCCCAGTTGACAATGCAGCGTATGGGGCGTCACTTCGCACGCGCCGCGTCCCAGCCTTCCAGCACGCCACTTCCATCCAGCGAGGTTGACGCAGCGGCGGCGGCACGATGCCGTCTGACGTGGAGTACCACCCGGTGGGAGAGGGGCTGGGGATGCGGGACTTCTGGATCTACGTGTGGC
Source organism: Brachyrhaphis roseni (assembly GCA_903066815.1). Classification (NCBI taxonomy): domain Eukaryota; kingdom Metazoa; phylum Chordata; class Actinopteri; order Cyprinodontiformes; family Poeciliidae; genus Brachyrhaphis; species Brachyrhaphis roseni. Next base: position 19,587 of record CAEFZY010076098.1, read on the forward strand.
TGCGCAGAGCAGCTTTGATCGCAGCTCATGTCACCGGTCTAGGCCTTACCGTCGTCATCTCCGTGCTGTCCAGACCCGGAACCAGTGAGTGTATTTAAGCTGAACTCTGTCAGCACAAGACAAGTTTTTTTTTCTTTCTCCTGTTCTGAAAATCAACTTCCATTGAGTCTGAGGGAAAACACTCCCTGATGTCTCTCTGTCTTGCAGGTCTGTTTTCTTGGCATCCGCTGTGCATGTCTGTTGCTGTAAGTCTCTCTCTCTCATACACACACACGCACACACACACTTACGTTTGCGCAGCTATCTTTGCGGGGACTTTCCATTGACTTCCATTCATTTCTACAGCCTAAACCTTACCCTTATCCTAACCAAAACTCAATTCACACCTTAGTCCTAAATCTGACCTCTGACCCCAAAACAGCATTTCCCCTTGTGGGGACCAGGCTTCGGTCCCCACAAGTAGCAGTCGGTCCTCACAGCGTAGTTATGTCAGGAAAATGGTCCCCACAAGGTATTAGAAACAAACACGCACGCACATAAACTGATGCATCATTTTGTTTCCATGACAGCAATCTCTCCTCCTGATTAAGCATGACTAAATATTAACAAATATTATCAGAAAACACCCACTCTGTGATGTTCAGCCATGTTAAAGAAGTCCTTTTATTCAGCTGAATTCAGCCTACAGAGCTGAACATCAAAGACTTTGTTAGAAAGTTCAGCACATCAATCATGAGTTAGTCTGACCTTTAGTTCAATATTTCAGTTATTTTTCCTGAATTCTGTACACAACGGGCTGCTGGGACTCTAACTTCATGTTTAAGCTTGGTGTTTAAGACTCATTCATTCCTTCATACCTTACTAATAACGATCGCTTCACTTTAATAAAGCTGGACAGCGTCTACTTGACTCAGATTGTGTTTTCAACACATATAAAGTAGCTTTGTTTGCGGTTTACTGATGGGTCCAGCGCGTCTAAACACTAGCGGCAGGGTTTCTGTTGACTCGGCAGCCTTTTCAGCCTTTCGTATAGCCGTCATCTTTCCACTGTAAATAATTGATGCTGGTGGAGGCGGCTGCTGACATGAAGCGCTGCCTCAGCTTCTGTTTCACCGACGTCTCTACAGTCTGGCAGCGCGGACATGACGCGTTCAGAAACTGGACCAGATGTCGTCGTTGGCAGATCTGTGACAAGAACCTCATTGGATCAACAAGTCGACATTTATGTGGAGGAGCATTGAGAGCTACTGTAGATTCAAACGACTTTACCCTGAGTGCAGAACCACATCAGACACAATGGTACAATATGTGTTGTCCACAGGTGTCAAACCTGGGGCCCGCGGGCCAAATCCGGCCTCTCAAAACCACTTATGTGGCACTCTAGAATCGAACTTTAGCATAACAATTACATCAATGTGAAAAGCTGTTGATTGTTAAATTTTAATAAGTAATACTATAATATTTCAACAGTAATTTTAATTAGGGGTGAATCAAATGCAGTCTAATGACCGATTGCTGATTACCAATCTTTTAAAAAGCCTGACCTTCCGATTCCGATTTTGGCCAGTACCGATTTTTTTTTTGTCTGAAATGTGGCTAAATATAGCAAGAAAGTCACTGAGTTGGCAACAGTGAGGTGACTGTTAACTACAAATGTGCAGACATAGCCTGGTGGGCGGGGCTAACAGTCCAACCTCTATCAGGAAACCAGAAAAGGACAATGGTTGTTTAGATCTTTGCTGAGGTAGTTAAGATCGGCTTCAGATGGAAGTATCAGCTGATCACCGATCTCCCAAAATCAAGGAAATTGGCACAGATTAATCGACTGGCTGATTAATACCCCTAATTTTAATGGTGTCTTTATTAAGGCATTCTGCGGTCCGTTTGAGAACATTTATGGTCTGGATATGATGAAAATGAGTTTGATATCCCTGCAGCAGCATCCCTGACCCCGTTCTTCTTTCTGCAGTACTGCTTGTGCATGACTGAAGGCATCCTCTTGTTCTCCGCTGAGGGTACCATCTTCTGCCTGAAGTCGCGGAAGAACAAAGTGCGTTTCCACTGGCTGTGCCAGGCCCTGGCGCTGGTAGCGGCTGCGGTGGGGCTGGGCTTCATCCTGGCCAGTAAGGTCGTGTCCGAGCTGCCCCACCTGGTGTCCTGGCACAGCCTGATGGGCTGCTGCACCCTGGCCGCCTCCCTGCTCCAAGCCGGCTGCGGCGCCTGCCTAGTCTTCCACAAGCAGCTGCGGCTCTCCTCACCCCCGGCCAGACTCAAACTCTACCACGCCACCTGCGGCCTGGTGGTGTACCTGCTGGCCACCGGCACCATCATGCTGGCCATGCTGTCAGACTGGTTCCAGGCCACAGTGAAGGGGGTGGCTTGGTGGCTGATGGCCATGCTTCCCCTCTTCCCTGCCCTTGTGGCCATGAACCAGATCACCAACGCCTACCTGCCCCGCAAGAAGATAAGCAGCTAGGCTGCAGAAGGATCACGGTGCAGAGTCGGAACGGGAAACGAGTTTTCTAAGCTTTTGATGGAGACTGTTTTCACGCTTCAGGGATTCATTGAGTTCTAAGCAGATTTATGTCCAAACATGTTCCGACCTGAAGTCCACAGCCAGCATCTAGTGGTGAGTGGAGGAAATGCAGTATGAAGCTCTTAAGCACTGAATCACATCTGACTCTGTGGATGAAGGCAAAGCCTCTGAATGTGTTTTTGTATTGCTGATGCAGTGAAAGGGATGAAGGCCGACCAGAAACCTGACAGCAGCTTTTAGATTCCTAATCCCTTTAAAGCTGCAGTCTGTCAGTTTCTAAATAAAAAGTATTTTTTTACATATTTGTTGAAATTGTCATGATGTCGTGA
>CAEFZY010076104.1:0-41931 GCA_903066815.1 Brachyrhaphis roseni
AGCCTGGAAACACCAACATCAGCCTGGAAACACCAACTTCAGCCTGGAAACACCGACTTCAGCCTGGAAACACCGACTTCAGCCTGGAAACACCGACTTCAGCCTGGAAACACCGACTTCAGCCTGGAAACACCGACTTCAGCCTGGAAACACCGACTTCAGCCTGGAAACACCGACTTCAGCCTGGAAACACCGACCTCAGCCTGGAAACACCAACTTCAGCCTGGAAACAAAAAACTTCAGCCTGGAAACACCAACTTCAGCCTGGAAACACCAACTTCAGCCTGGAAACACCAACTTCAGCCTGGAAACACCGACATCAGCCTGGAAACAAAAAACATCAGCCTGGAAACACCAACTTCAGCCTGGAAACACCGACATCAGCCTGGAAACACCAACTTCAGCCTGGAAACACCGACATCAGCCTGGAAACACCAACCTCAGCCTGGAAACACCGACCTCAGCCTGGAAACACCGACCTCAGCCTGGAAACACCGACCTCAGCTCGGCTCATCAGGCCCAAATGCTCCACAGTGTCACCTTGAAGTCTGTGGAAATGTGAAAGTTGAATCGATCTTGAATCGATCTTGAATCGATCCTGACTGCTGATCGTTGACGATGGAGATGAAATCCCTTCCGGTTGTTTTTCTGTAATAAAACCACTGATGATTCTTTACGGCGTTTACATTAATAACGTCTGTAAAGTCTCTCCAGACCTGATGGAAACGTGTCTGAAACAAATGAAAGGTGTTTTCTTGCTGCAGCGTTCTGGTCAGCCGCCATGATGTGGTTACACTGTAAAACTGAGTTAAAATCACTTCTAACTCAGAAGATTATAATAATCCCTGCTGCGCCTCGGTTTCATTCAGACCAATAATCAATGGACAGCAAACAGTTTGGGGTAAAGGTGATTGCTTTCTTAATGTCAGGACATAAACACTGAGAAATATCCAAACTTTACCAACTAACGTCTCCAGATTTACTCTCGCTCTCCGTCTCCATGGAGACGATGAAAGCAGAAGTCGGCGCTTTTTTTAATTGAATATTTCCGCTCATGTCGGCAGATTTTATGAATGTATTGGAATGTAATCTCTGTAAAACAGCAGATTCAGCTCAGACAGGATTGAATGTGTTTGCAAAAACAAAAAATAAGTACCCAACAGAAAATATAACCTGCAGAGGAGGAGCAAAAAACATTCTGGAAATATTCAACCAGTTAGAAAAGTCCAGCATCCTCCCACTGCAGAGCCAGTTAGGAGATGAGGCCTAACTGGTCAGGTTTTGGGTTATGAAGGTTTTCCCAGTGCAGACATCTGATCCATCAGATTCAGAAAGACTTTTTATACACAGACATAAACGTACTGAATTATAAATGTATTTGCTAACTCTGCTGACACCAGCAGCTTCTAGGGTAAAAATAACACAACTCCACTGGAACAGCCAATGTAAAATCATAAGTTTCTACATGGAGTAATAAACTGTCACATGGTTCAGAAAATGCAGTTAGGAATTATAAATGCAGGCTGAAATAAACAATAAAGCATGACGTCACTCAGAGCACAAAGCATAGAAATACACTGAATAGATCTGCCCTTATGGATCCAATACCCCATCTAGAATGTTTTTCGATATTGGGACCGATATAGATATTATCTGATTGGTGCAGATGAAGTGATTATCTGCAGTTTCTCCAGTCAGACGGCCGGTTGTGGATCTGAACTCAGAAAATCGGCTGAATCTCCGTTTCGCCAGCAGCACATTGAGCTGGACCTTCGCCGCTTCTCCAGCTTCCCTCGCTGTCCTCTTCTTCACAGAGAGTAAATGATGAGGCGCTCCAGAAGAGGCATCTACTACATTTGTTATGACTGGCGGAGAAATGAGGGGCGAAGATTGAAGGAGGGAAAAAGTGACGGACGGAGATTGAATGAGACAACATGTGATTGGTACAGTGAGAAGCTCTCATTAATGGATGTGTGCTGCTGCTCTTCGGCTCGCTCCGACCTCACAAACAACAACACGCGCCTCCCTCCTCCGCTGTCAGGGAGATGAATCTCCTGCTGGCGACTGGAAAGAAATGGAGCTCTGCTGGGGAAATTAAGTCACAGCTATACTTAATCATTTACCTCCACTCCTTGTTCTTGCCGTCTTCCTTCTCTCTGCTCTTTCCGCCTCTCTGTTGTCCTCTGCCAGCTGACAGCTGAGGTGAGGAATCGCTCCGGTCTCTAAACGAAATCCCGGGGCTCCCAGGATCCGACGCCTCTCAGCACTTTGTGACCCACATGAGCGGCGCTGGATTCCTGCGCATCAGCAGAGAGGAGCAGGACGGACCTCACTGCCTGCTGTTGCATAAGTGCTGCTGGAATGAGGAAAGATGCTTCACAACAACGAATGTTTGCGATTTTATGAAGCAGTCAGGACAGAAACATGGCTAATTCAGTTAGCTTACAGTTAGCTTCCCCTCTGGGTGGTTAGCTGATTGAAAACCCAGCAGTCCGTCCATCTACCTGTCCCAAATGAATGGACTCGTCCATCTGTCCCATTTCAACCATCCGTCCATCCCAACTGAATCATTCTCCTGTCCCAATTGAACTGAATCATCCACCCATCTGTTTCCAGGACAGACGGACCAGTTAAAGCACCAGTTTGTTCTGCTTTTGTTCTTCCAGCTTCAGTACAAACTCCTGTCATCTAAAACCTCTGATGCTCAGAGACACATTTAGGCCCAGAACGGACAGTTCTCCCTCTCTGTCCGGATCGGTCAACATTCAGTCGAAACCTTCGTTTCCATGGAGATTAAAAGCAATATCAATAGATCAGAGATAATCGCTTTGATTGTTGATAACTGTGAACCTGAATGGATGCAGCATTTTATGGGTAAAAGCTGCAGAAGAAACATTCAGAACCACTGAGACCCACGTCTCAATATTTAACCAGTTAGTCCCAGTAACTCACCATTAGAACCAGTAATCTCTGCAGATCCTCACTGGGAAACCAAACTCCTGCATAATTAACACATTAATTATGTCTCAAATCTGTCATAAATAATTCTGCACTATGGAGAAAAATTTGATTTTTTACATTTTAACCAGAAAAGCTGTTTGAATGTTGAACATTTTATAATTAATTCGTTTTTTTCCAATAACAAAAAACTAATTTTTACTATTTGTTTTTATTATTTAAATGGATTCAAAATACAAAATTAAAAATCATTTAGAAAAGTGACAGAAACGAGAGCTGTGGAGTCAATGTGAACTAAAATCTATTTAATTATCTTCCTGATGCATTAAAGAAAAGTTTTTACCTCAGATGAAGTTGAATTTAAAATAAACGAGTGCATCAGGGAGAAAGTCAGTTATTTTTCCTGCATTTTGCAGAGGATTATTGATGAAATGTTTGGGCGTGTGAACGTCGGCTTATTGATCGGCTCGGCGGCATCATGGCCGCCTGACAGCGCCGTCCTCAGCTGACCTCAGCTGACCTCAGATCAGCTGAGGTCGCCGCTGTCAGGCGCCGACAGAAACTGGGATTTATGTTTAAACATGAGGCAGATTCTACAGTCATTCATGTTTTTCACAAATACAACAGATTAAAAACAATAAACCAGCTTCAGCGACAAACTCTGATATTTACTGCTTTATGTGTGTAAAACCCTGTGGATAAGATGCAAAACATAAAGATTTAATTATGTCTTTATTACTTATCTATTGTTATTAAATAATTGCCAAAAAAAGATTAAAATAAATAAATGTAACTGGAAATGAAACTGAAATTAGATAAAACTGTAATTAAAATGAGATTAAAAAAAATTTAAATGTAATTAAACCCAATGAAAAATTACATTCAAAGAAAATAAAATAAAAGTTTGATGGAATCTAAATGAGAAATGTTGAAATAAAATGTAAAAAGTAAATTGAAAGTAAACAAAGCAACAATAAAATAAAAAAGATAAATATAAAATAACATTAAATTAGTTTTAAAAAATATTACAAATCGTTTCCTAAAAAACTATTTAAGATCATTTTCTAAAAAGATTAGAAGTAAAAAAATTTAAAATTTGATTTTCTGTAGAAAATATCAGAGTTTGATTATTTAAAGCAATAAATAAAAATAAATGGATATTATTTTACCTGTAAAATCCACAATCATTCATCAGAAAACTTAACCTTCTCATCTGATCCACATTCACAGCATTTCATTCAGGTTGAGGTGTGGACTTTAACTAGGCCATCGGCACAGCTTTTCTCCTTCAGCCGTTCTGTGAGCAGTTAAAACCCTCCACCCATCAGACTCCCTCATGCTCAACAAGCAGGAACATCGTTTATTTTAAGAGCTTTCCTCCCGTCGGCGGGTCGGTTTCCTTCTGTCGTCTTGATTGGCTTTTAATCAGAACCGACTCGTCCTCTTAAAGAGACATCCTGACTGACATGTTGGCGTTTCTCCCGCCGGGCCGAGGCTTCCTTCCAACCCAAACACTTTCCCACTTCAGACTCGGGTCAACCAGCAGAGGTCAGCAGGTCGTTTAGGTGGAGTTAGATTAAAATGACTGGAGGCAGCAGATTGTAACTGAAAATGAACTATTTACATGCAGAACTCGTAAAAACGTTCAGCATCAAGAAAGAGAAACGAACCCAGCGGTTTAAAAAATGCTAAGAAAACCTCCTGGCAGCTGCAGCTGCTGAGTGGACCGGGGTGTACTTACTTTGATCCAGTTTGTTCTGGTTGAACACGGTCGAACCTCAGGCCGTGATGCTTGTCGTCTCGCTGGACTCGTTTTTGTCTCTCAACCAATCAGGATCCTGACAGCGGCGGTTAAAACCTTCGATTCTGTCCAGACGGATCATGGCGCTGCAGCCGCTGGGCCGGTACCGTCACGATGGCACCGGGCCACAATCAATGGAGCTCATTGACGGGACACAGGGAAGCGTGGTTCGGCCCGATGGTGCTGCTCTCCGACCCGATTCAGTCTGAGACATTTTGGTGGAACGACGTTCCGACAGAGAACCCAAACATCTGCTCTGGATCCGTCCAAATTCTGAAAAGTTTGGATCCTCTGTGGAAGAGGAAGCTGTGAAACCGAGCCGATGGTTCTTCAGTTTCCTCCTGTTTTGGCTTAAACACAAAGTTTAGCTATTTCATACAAAACAAGCTTTATTTTGGGGGAATATTGAGGTAAATTTCAGATTTGATGCTTGTTACTTTTTCCAGTGTTTATGGAGAAAATGGATCCATTTTAATCCAAAATAAATAATCAGTCAAATCAGATAAACAACTAACAATTATTTTAGTAATCAATTACTCAAGTGCTAAGGAAAATAAATGGTGCTGGATTGGCTGCCTTGTAAATGTCAGCCAATCGCAGGTCAACTAGCGTTAGCATCAGTATTTCAGCTTTTAAGCTACATTTACTATTTTAGATATGCTGAGTTAAAAACTCTGAACATTTTGGAGTCACATTCCACATAAAAATATTCACACACTGAGGGAACGGGCCGATATCTACTGCAGTTTCTATCACAGCTACAGATTAGCATCGGTTTGATTCTGCGTTGTAAGAAAACAGCCACTAGATGGCAGTAATCCTCACGTTGCTCTTTTAATCTCCTGAATTCTTCTACACTAATTACACGCATTAAAACTTAAAACTTTTATTTATTTTGTTGTTAAAAAAACAACATTTTTACAGTTATTTCATTGAGTTCATCAGAAGCCCTTTGGGTTGCGGCAGAACATTTTGGACATTTTGTTGTCCGAAATGGCAGCGGTTCTGTCAGAAAACATCATGAGTGTAATTAAATTCTGCAATGAAACGTTTGGGCCCGGTCAAACATGGCCAAGATAAAAATAATCCTGCAGTTAAAAATGTTTTTCAGCTGTTTTCTCCCATGTTTTCTGCTCCAGATTGGAGCGCCGCCTTCATGTTAGCTTAGCTGCTTTAGCTGATGGGAATAAAGTTCGGAGGAGTTTGAAAGAATCCAAAGGAAGCTTGTTGGACAGACAAAGTGTGGGCCGTGGGTGGTGCTGGACGTGTTTGTCGCTCCGGGCTTCGTGTTTCATGTTGCTCCCACTTTGAAGAGCTCATTTAAATCCTCTGTTTTCCTTTTCCAATATTCATTCGATTATGTGGGTGTTTCTTAAACTAATTGCCTAGAAACGGTCCAATCCGGATCCTCGATCTCCCCGGGAACGCGGCGTTCCGGTGGGAATTTCAAGTTTCGTGCCAGAAAGTTTTAAAAGTCAGAACTCTCCAGTTTAGTCGCCGTATTGATCTGGAACGAAGGCGGCTTCGTCTCCAGGACGTTATGGATCCAGCAGCTAAACGCGCAGCGGCTAATAATAGATTCCCGATGCGACCTCTGACCCTCTCTGCTCCTGAAACGGATTCGCTGTGGAAGGAAGTGGAGTGTGTGGGCAGCCGGAGCGCAGCAGCACACAGAAGAGCTGCTGTGTGTGGCTCAGAGCGCTGTGTTGTCAAATTATTTCTGCTGTCCGTGTGTGTGGGCGGCGCGTGTTTACACTGAGAGAGATGAAGAACGGCGATCTGCTCTGTGGATTCAGAATAACTCGGCTGATCTTCGTCCTCCCACTAATGCAGCTGCAGCTCACTTTTCCTTACGTTTCTCATCTGAATCACGACGCTAAATATTCACCTTTTCACATTATTTTACTTTAAAAACACAAACTTCACAGGGTTTTATCTATATATCTATTTATCTATATAGCAAAGTTCTTTCCATCATTAAACTATGAAAAACATCAGAAACGCATCATATAGTCAAAATGTGTGAAAACCAAAAACAGGCATTACATTTTGTAAAGTTCCATCGTTAAAATCAAACATGCTGGTCAATGTTTTGTTGATGCATCAGAGAACCATAAGTCTCCATGGCAACCATTGCCATGGTTGGACCTAGCTCCTTCTTTGAGGCACGGCTCCTCCTCTGAGTTAATGAGTTTCTGCCTCACAGAGCAGCTCCTTCAGACTAGCCAGCAGCAATTAGCAACCACCAGAGCTCATTATAGGAGCTGCTGCTCAGAGCAACGCTGCTGAAAACGTTGGTAAATGGTTAACAGAGGAGCCATGTTGGGATGACAACATGGAGGCGGAGCTTCAGAAAGAGCAGGAGTTTTTAAAGAGACAGTGGCCCAATTTCTATTCACCGAATTACAAAATCAAATTTCTTTTAAGACATATTTGATATTTATAGCATTTTAATAAAAACTGAAGTTAACATAGTTACTTGATTGTACTAAATACAGAATGACCAGGAAAAAAAAAATAGTTTTTAGCATCCAGATCCGCTCTGTGTGTGTGTGTGTGTCCCGGTTGGTGTGTTGGGGGGTGTGGGTGTGGGGGTGTGTGTGTGTCCCGGTTAGTGCGTGGGGGTGTGGGTGTGTGGGTGTGTGTGTGTCCCGGTTTGCGTGTGTGTGGGGGGGGGTAGGGGGGGTGTATGTGTGTGTGTCCCGGTTAGTGCGTGGGTGTGTGGGTGTGTGTGTGTCCCGGTTAGTGCGTGGGGGTGTGGGTGTGTGGGTGTCCCGGTTAGTGCGTGGGGGTGTGGGTGGGTGTGTGTGAGTGCGTCCCGGTTTGTGTTTGGACTCTGGCGGTAAATGTTCCCGTCTCAAAGTTAAACTCTTTCAGCTCCAGACGTTACAGGAAACGATCATCAGTGGATTTCTGAATGAGATCAGACGGTTTATTTATAGTCCAGAGTCGGTAATGGAAGAAGCAAACAGCCGCAGGTCCAGTAAATCTCACCCCAGGCTGCCTGCTGGCCAGGAAACCCCCCTCCCCGTCTCTGTGGGACGGTGGATCTGACCTTTGACTCCATAACGAGCAGTGAAGTGTCCGCGCTGGACTGTCGGGTCGTCTGAGGTCCGTTTCCCGATCCGGCTCCCAGCAGCAGGCGGGGGAGGGGCGAGTCGGGTCAGTGTTCCTCTGAGTAAACAGAGGAAGGTGATGTTGACCTGCTGACCTCTGCTGGTTGGAAAGGAGGATTGGTTTCCACTCGCCACCTGGACCCGATGTCTGTGTGAGTGTGTGTTCTGTGATGGTGCAGAACCTCTGGGCTCCAGGCTAAACCAACATGGCCGCTGGGTTCTGCAGGTTCCTGAGCAGGTTCTGCATGAAACCTGCAGCCGGTCTGAAGCTTCAACAGAGGAGGAAATCCTGACTGGAGCGTCGCTCAGCTCTGAGCTCTGAATGTTGACTTCAGGTTAAAAACCTGCAGCTCTGAGGAGAAGAGCTGGACGGATCGATCCAAAACATCCATCAGAATATCCATATCGGTATCGATTCAGATTAGATCAGTTTATTTAAATAGCATATTTCTTCTGGTTCTGCTCTACATTCCCAGAACCAGAACCAAACATGGAGAAGCAGCATTCAGCTTCTATGCAACACAAATCTGGAACAAACTTCCAGAAAACTGAAAAACAGCCGAAACACTGAGTTCCTTTACATCCAGACTAAAACCCAACTGGTCGGAGTTTCATAATAAATGAAACATTTTGATCTCTAATGAATGAAGAACTTAATGTTTCAGTTGATTTTTGATCCCTTATTGCTGAAACATCCTACACAAATAAACCTGATTGATTAAAAACAGAAAAATACTAACTTCTAAAAGACACCACACAGTAAATCAAAGGTTTTATCTAACAACTCTTGGTTTATTACTTTAATATGAAATACAATGGAAACAGTGAGATTATTGTTGGTAAATGGTCAGACTTGGTTTGGAATAGATTTTGTTCTGAATGTCTGGATTTAACCTCCTTTAAGGAGCGTTCACAGACACCGCCTGTTGCATGAAGAGGTATTTATAAATGATAGGGTGTCTTTTTACCGAGATGAGGAGAGGAATCCTGTAATCTGCCTGGATAAATGTCCTTCCTGCTCTGAACAGAGGGAGGATCAAACTGTCCTTCAGTCAAATGTAAAGCGGAGAAACGCTCCGTCCAGAGAAAGCCGCGTTTCCTGGAGGAGACATAAACTATTTAACAGTTTATGATGCTGAAAAGAAGCGAACGAGGCCTCAGAGGGGACCGGTGCATTCCACGGTGCAGGAAGAAAACCCCCACAATGCTCCTCTGTTGTTCCCGACAATGTAAGGTGACACCGCTCCGCTCCCCTCCTCCTCCCCGGCAGGGATGATCCGTTCTTTTCTCCATAAAGTGGGAAAAAGGGAGTGGGGCTGAAATCGGAGCAGTTTCCTGGGAGGTGGAGGAGATTTATGGCCTGTTTGTGTGCGAGGAAGAGGAGGAGGAGGAAGAGGAGGAGGAGGAAGAAGTGGGACGAAGGTCTGCAGATCCTGGACGAGTCGGGCTGAGGAAGATCCTGAGGAAAAGAGCTGAACTCAGGGCGGCTGGACTTGGACTTGTTTCTGGAAACATCCAGGTGGGAAGGTGGGGGCAAAGGTCACTGCTGCCATTTCTGTCCTCTAAAGCAGTTTACTCTGGTTTCTTCCTGTTTTCACTGACCGAGCTGCAGAAATGCGCGAACCCTCTGCAGGTTTCCTGAGCGCCGCAGAGCCGACCCACCTGCTTGAGCTCCGATCCGTTTCCATGCAACCCGCAGGTCGAAACGCCTCCGACGGTTTTCCTGCTGCGGCTTCGTGTTTCTGCTCTTCTGCCCTGAAACATTCAGAAGATGAACAGAGGTCAGAATCTGAATCCCTCGTTTCGGTGGATTTCGTGAGTTAGAAGCGAAACGTGTGACGGCGCTTCGCTCGCGTTCCTCTGCAGGCGGTCGGTGGATTTGTGGCTTTTGGAGGTTTTTTTTATTTAGCTTCTTTGGCTTAACTGGAAGTCAGGAAATGAGGATCAGCCGACTTGTCCTCACATGCTGGGAAATGATTCACTGGACGAACTGAGTTCAGTTCTCCATCCAACCTAATCCACTTCATCAGAAGGAAAGAATCACCTCAGAATGTGAATAATTCATGTTGGTTCAACACAATGAAACTCAGTTGAGTTAAATTTTATTATTTGTGTTCAACTAAAAGAATAATTTAAATCGTTTTATTTAACACTTGAATTCAGAGCAGAAACGTTTTGTAAGTTTTTGTGAATAAACTTACATTTCATTTGGTCAAAAATTAACAAGATCAAACTGAACAGAAAAATGTTTTTCTGCATTTTCAAATAATCTCTTTTCTAAGGAGGATTTGTTTTCATATTTTTACACAAAACAGATCATAAATCTTCTTTTTCTTAGTATAAAGTAAAAAACTATAATCTGGTTTTCTTTGGAAGTCAAACTTAAGTCGTGTGAAATTTTGCAGCAAAGCAGCAACAGTAGCATGTTATAAACTCTGCAGTTCATAATAAAACTTAAAAACTATTTTTTTACTATTAATATTAAAGAGAAGTTTTTTAAAAGACTTTATATTTGCAAAACCAACTCAAAGACATTCACAGCCTTACAGGTTAATAAAAACTTCTGTAGTAAATCTAAGTTCTCAAATTTGCACTTTGATTTCTAGGAAATTAAATTGCAAGCTGCATCTTTTCCTAACAGGAAGTCGTAGTTGTTATGGAGCATTCTGATTGGCTGACGTGGGGTTTTGCACTACGCTGCCCCCTGTAGGTCTGGCATGTTTAACACAACAGATTTGTTTCCTGTGGATGAAAACTTTTCAGAAATTGATCCCATTTACAATGTTTTTTTTTTTTAAACAATATTTCAGTGATATTTGTTTTTATAAAGACGCAGCTACATGTGGACAGGCTTTGAGTAAAATCCGACCCGGATCGTTCGGATCAGACGTTGTTCCTTCCTGTCCAGGTGGAGTTTCTCCACTGAGCTGTTTATGTACTTGGTTTGGATCGACCATCAGGTTTCCTGTCATATTTTGATTATTTTTGCTATTATTTTAGAGATTGTGATGAAAGCTCCACTCTGACTGATGTTCCTCATTTCTAAGCTCTTGTTTTGAAAAGTTGACTTTAGGGTTCAAAAACTGACTGCAGTGGAAATTAGAAACCAAACAGAGATCCTCCAGCTTCAGATGTAACAGATCCTGTTCAGCAGGAACCTGCTGCATCCAACAGAACCAGGACAGGACGGGAGACGGGCCGATAAGAACCGTTCCGTTCATGTCTGTGAGGAGCTGGAAGCTTTCAGCGCCGTTTCTTATGATTTTTATTCTTCATCATGTTTTCCCTGTGAAGGATAAAAACATGGAGACATTCAGCAGAATCTGCTGAGTGGACAAAAGACGGGAAGCAAAGATTAAATTCTGGATCAACAGGAACATCTGGACCACGTCAGTATAATAAAAAAAACAAACCGCTGATCAAACATTTTAAAAACTGGAGTTTTTTGTTAAACTGTAGTTACTTTAAAAAGAATAAAGAAACATTAATATGCTAATTTAAAACAAATAAAAAAGTTAGTCATCTCTGAGGCAGAGGAAGCAGAAATCATTTCAGTCCTGACTGAAAGAAGCTGAAAGTTTCAGATTCAGTCCACAATTATTCATACCCCAGTAAGATTTAGGCTGGAAAAGTTTGGTTCTCTCAAAAGACGTTAAACTCTGTAAAAAGAGTATTTGTAATTCTGTTTTATTTTAAAAATGGCGAGTCGAACAATTGAACAGACATTTGGAGTTGCAGTAAACAAACCAGATGTTTCCTCTGGTATTTTGATGATTTTATTGATGAGCTCAGAGTCTTTGAAGTTAGACGGCATTGTTATCATCACATTAATAATAATCTGATTTTAAAGATAATCTCCTTTTAAAACCACAATACTGAACGTTTTACTACAGATGGATGAAATGTTGCCAATAGCATCTTATCTGTATTGGTCTTTTTCTTAAGTATCAGTAAGTAAAACTGGGCTGACGTTAACTGATGTTTACTTCTACCAATACATAAATATATGTAATATCTGTGAATATCAGTTGAGGTTTTGTTGGCTGCAGAAACCGACCTGAAGGCTTCAGTTTCTACTGAACAAACCGAGTTTTAATGGCTGCAGAAATATCTGCTGTAAATTCACAGTAAACTTTAAAATTAGTTTTAAAAATGGGTCAAACATTAACTGGAAATAAAAGTTTGCAAAGTGTTGAAGTTGGAAAGGAAAGCCTCAGAGGAAGCAGGTGTTGGTGAGGGAAACGACTGACTCGTCTGTAAAGCCGTTATTCAGAGATTACTTCTCTGAAAGTCTTGACCCGTCTCTTGGTCTGACCTCTGAAGGCGGTCCGGCTCTTTCTGCTTGTCCAGCTTCGTTAGCGGCCTGCGGGACTCGGGTCGTCATGGTCACTTTTAACTCCAACTGCCTGTGAAATTCAGCCTGACGTCTCGTTCAGATCAAGGCAGATAATTAAGGGTCAGAGAGAGAAAGGCCTCATCGCAGCGCCTCCTGCTGGCACAGAAAGCCATGATTAGAAGACAGGAGGGATGATCTCAGGGACTTTAATCCTTAAACAGTTTTTTTGTGGAGCTGACTTTGTGGAAGCAGATCAGAATCTGATGGCAGCCACGTCAGGAGGCGGAGCTCCTCTTCAGAGGTCAGGGAGGTCAACGCAGAGCCTGAGGGGAGTTGATTACTGCTCTGCTCTCTTATCTGCTCTAATGGAAGAAGCGTCTGCTGATTATTCTGCTAATCAGAGCCGTCCTCTCCGTGATTAGCTCCGTGTTCAGAGAGCAGCGGCGCGGACGGCCGCGGCGGTGCAGCGCCGTAATTTCATTACCGTTCTGCTCGTCTGCTGCTGCAGCTCGGAACGCCGGGAAAATCCCAGGCTGGAACAGGAAGTGTGTGAGTCTGTCCTCTTCACTGTCTGACTACACACTCTCAGCTGGACTTTGACTGGGCCGTTCCACTCGATTGCTCCACATGTCTGGCTTTTATGGAAGATGGTTGAAGAAATGACCTCAGGAACGCAGACCTGCTGCTCTGGTCAGACCAGAACAGTGGCAGGGTGATGGCAGTGTCATGCTGTGGGATTCTGGAAGATGGATGGAGGATCCAAATCACTGATTTATTATTTTTTATTTTTGAAAAATTCAAAAATATTATTTAACCAAAACTATATTTTGGTTAAATATAGCCAAAACATTGGTGACTCCGTCAGTCTAAAGGAAACCGTCTGATTGTCAGACCTTTGGAGAAGAGATCGAGACAAGATCTGGTCCGGTCCGGTCCGATCCAGTCTGGTCCGATCCGGTCCGGTCCGGTCCGGTCTGATCCGGTCCGATCCGGTCCAGTCCGATCCAATCCGGTCCGGTCCGGCAGAACGTCTGCCTCTCCGCTCTCCTGGACGTTTTGCCTTTGGATTTAAACTCCAGAGAAAACGAACCCCCATCAGATTCTCCCTCTGTGTTTTTGTCTGACCTCTGACCTCTGACCCGACTCTCTCTGGGTTTTTCTGAGCTCCGTGTTCTGGAATCGGTCCGGTCATTTCTGCAGCGTTTCCAGGATCAGTGAGCAGAACCCGGCTGCTGCTGCTGCTGCGTTTTAACTCGGCGCCCCGCGGTGCCGTCCTCCGCTCTGCTCAGGTTCTGTCAGCCAGTCGTTTGGGTTTATTGTCGTAATTAGAGGCGGGTTGTCCGGGTTCTGTCCCGACCCGGTTTATCACCTCCACCGTCTCCTCTCTGCTTATTTAATCTGCTGAACAGAATCTTCCTGTTTATTATCTCCTCCGGTTTATCGCTCCCTCTTTGTTTTCTGTCGTCTAATCTTTCTGCCTTCGCTCCGTTTAATCTTTGCCTTTCCTTTTATCTCCTCTCCTCCTTTCACCTTTCCTGTTCGCTGTATTTATCTCTCCACTCTCTTTATTCCTTTTTTCTCCACTCTTTGTCCTTTTCTCCTTCCAGTAATTCCCGTCACCTCTTCACCTCTTTCTCCTAATCTTTGCTCTCCATTCGTCTTCTTTTCTTGGCCGTCCCAGCAGCTTTCATGGCTCCTGACGGCATCCAGCGCATACATCAGCCTCTCTAATTAACTCATAAATCATACTTGGGAAGTTTAAATGAGCGTTGGAGGGCTTTCTGCTCTCGCTTTGAGCCACGAGACAAGCAGATATTTGTGCTGCGTTTAATGCTGCGTCACTCTGAAGGAACTCGTGTTCCTCTTTGTTCTCCAGTTATCACTGATTCCAGCAGCTTTTAATTTAATACACACCTTTATGTAACCTTTTATATAAAACAACCATGTTTAGTAATACACAATGAACAATTATGATGACATGAATGAAATGTTAATTAGGCTCAAATTTGTGTAAACATTAGCTCATACATTGCAGAAATGTAAGAATCTAATATTTCCAATCTGTGGAGTTTATTTCTTTAAATCAATCAACACAAGTAAGAGCAGCAATAATAATGTTACTGAAGTAAAAAAGAAAAGTACAGTGCAGTAAAACTACTCCTATAAGTAAGTAAAAGTATCCAGTATTAACACCTTCTGAACGTAGATAACAGCAAAAATTGTCAGCCTGATTTTGTTAAGAACAAGAACAGGCTTTATAGTTTAAACATCAAACATCCTAAAATGCATGAACAAGCGACTTAGCGTTAGCTCAGAGGCTAACATCTACAGACTTCCTTCAGCCAACAGAGAACAAACTCCTGGATCAGATGCTTTACGCACAATTAAAAATAATTAACCTCCAAAAATCTGATTTGTAATCTGAAATTATCTGCCTGACATTTCCTGACTTTCTACTTAAGATCTCTTGTTTTTGTAACTTTTCAATAATCTTCTGCCTTTCAATCAATCAATCAATCAAATTTTATTTGCGTATCACCTTTCAGCAACAAGGCATTTCAAAGTGCTTTACATAATAAAACACAAAAACTGTCTGACAGTTTTTGTCCAACTCTGTTTCTTCACTACTTTAAAACTCTCATTCCAACATGTTTATATTAAATATGTCCTAAACTCAGGAGGTTTTACCAGCTTAATCCACCATAATCTGTAATCTGTGGTTCTGTCTCAGAAGCGGATCGGCACCGATCCAAGAATCCACCGGAAAACCCCAAAGTTTCTGTGAAATCCCACTCTGTCGTTTCTTGCCGGTGCGTGTCTGCTCTGCTGCCCCTGGGGGTTCTGGGTAATTAGAGAGGGATTAATAATCCCGCCCCCTGGCCGTAGCGAGTCGGAGTGACAGGACGAAGATTTACCTGCAGCTTATCTGGACTGTTTATGTTCAACAGTAGCGACTGTTTCTGGCTCGATGTGACGCTCAGCAGGTCATGTGACCCTCAGTGACCTTTACGCTGCCCACTGGTGGCAGATCAACCATAGACCTGACCAGTATGACCCTTGACCTCTGGGTCAGAGCCTCAGCGTCTCCTCAGACCCCATCCTCTAATTTATACATGCAAATAAACAAACAATTTAATAATTTTTTAATTAAGAAGATTTTATAGCCTAAAATCCTGAAATGCAGCAGCAGCTGAAAAGTCCTGCTAACATCAACATGGAAAACTTTCTGTTCAATCTGTTGCTTGTTTAGATTAACTGATTATTGATTGGATAGTAAAAGATTCTTAATTTGATATTTTTACAGAATTTGAACCATTTGAGGCTAAAACTGCCAAATGCCAAACTTTGAACAGATTTACAGAAAAAAAAGATTTTAATTTTAAATGTAAAATGTTTATATTTAATTACTGAATATGTTGTTTTTTCACTAAATGGCCTTTTTTGGATCTCTAAACTCCAGTTAATGATTAATTGATGACTAAATTATCTGAGGATTATTTGACTAATGGTTTTCTCTCAGACTTTCCTCCAGAGTCTCATGTGACTCTTTTACTTTCTCTCATCCTGAATCTCAAATTTCCTTCCTAACTTTTGTTTGAGGTTTTTTTTTTAAAACATAAAGTCTGAAGTTTGTTGGTAAATCTTCTTGTTTTGGTTCTTGCGTGTAAATGTTGTCGGTTTCTGTCTGTTGGCTGATGCTGTAAAACATGTTTAATCCCAGGGATTATTTTGAATTCCCAGCCGAACTGGGAGGAAACCGTGTCTGATGAACCACTTCCTGTGTTCTGATCAGAATTACTAAAAAACGTTTTGGGTGTTTTCATTATAGTTTTATTGTGTTTGTCTAACTCAGTTGGTTTAAATTGGTTTTTACAGTGTGTTTGTTTTAGTGGAATATTGTTTAATTTTTCTTACAGTTGTAGTTTTAGTTTAATTTTTAGTTTTGTGATTATGTTTACATGGATTGGGTTGAATGCTCAATAAAAATGTAAAAAGATTTTATGTAATTAATGTTGACCAATCAGCTGACTCTGGAGTTTTCTCCCTCCTTTTGTTGCCGCCATTTTGGAGGTTAGCTTAGCTAAACTGCTTGAGTGACGAAAACTAATAATTTCAATCAGTTTGAAAGTCTAATAAATGGATTCATAAACACGAAAAAGGATAAATATCTATCAGCAGGTTTTAGTTTCAGAAACAGTTTAGTCCCAGTTGAAGCTTCATTCAGTTACTGAAAATGTTTCTCATGTTTTGGGTTGTTAACTCTGGTTCTGACCCGTTTGTCTCCTCAGATGAAAGGATGCTGCAGGGAGCAGAAGACGGACTGAGCCCCACCTGAACCCCCGTCCCGACCGCCGCCGTCCCATCATGCACCTGCTGTGCCGCGGGCGCCTCAAGCTGCTGGTGGCGTCTCTGACCGCCGTCGTCCTGCTCACCTGGCTCTACCTGCTGGCAGGAAACCTGGAGAGTGAGTAGGAGCGGGAAGTGGTTCTGCCGGGTCGGTTTGGGTCGGACACGAACTGAGACAAACTTCTTAATATTTTTGTTTTTGCAAAAACTGTTTTACTGAACATGATGGTGTTCACATTTCTCTGGGCTAATTATTGAAGATTTAAAACATGAGAGGTTTTGCAGGTTTGCCAGATTAAAATAAAATCTTAATTTTTTCAGTTTGATCATATTAATCTACATTTTTGTGTATTTTTGGTTCACTCCTGCTTTATTCTGAAACGTTCATTAAAAGGCAACGCCCAAGTCTTCTTTTAGTAAAAGTAGTTTGTTTCTACAAATCAAATTAAAAACTAAAACTCATGTCACATCTTACGCTTTAGGAGTTAGGGCCGGTCAAACTCATTTCAAGGGCCACAAACGGCCCCAGAGCCGCACTTTGGACACGTCTGCCTTACTGGAACCGGTCCAGTTTTTAATCCGGCTCAACTCAGTTTTCTTTAATCTCACCACAAAGTTTGATTCTTCAACTCATTTCTCATTCTGACACCCAGCAGAACCAATATGGCCGCCCAGCAGAACCAATATGGCCGCCCAGCAGAACCAATATGGCCGCCCAGCAGAACAAATATGGCCGCCCAGCAGAACCAATATGGCCGCCCAGCAGACAGCATGTTCACTGGAAGCTCTAAAATCCCACATACAGTAAACGCAGCAGCTGCAGATCACACAGATTACCCATAATGCCGCAGGGGAATCTGTGTTCAGAGCCAGAGTTAAAGATTCACTTCTGCATTTTATTTACGTCTAGCAGGAAAATAAACCAGTAAAATATGATGAAAATGAAAAGTAGAGCAGCAGCTTTTCTCTGTGTGGAGAACAAACTGAATGTGGCGTTCTGAACATTCCCATCATGCCATCAGGATCAGGAGGGAGGGAGAGAAAAATGGGCTTTAAAGAAGAGATGGAGGAGGATGAGGAGGATGAAGGGAAATGATCCTGCTAGTTGTTCAGTTCAGTCCAAGTCAATAACATTTTAATAATGAATAATATTTGTTATTTACAGCAATCCCTCATACTGATTATGCATGAGGCGACAGTGGAGAGGAAGACCTTCCCTTTAACAGGAACCTGGATCAGTGCCATCCATCCATCCATCCATCCATCCATAATCATAATCATTTTTACTTAAAATTTGATAGAAAAATAATCAATCTTGTAAAAATGTTTTCAGCATAAGAACTGGATTTTGAGTTTAATCTGAGGATAATTTCTTTGGGAATATTTTCAGCTGCTGTTTGTTGTTCTGAATGTTTCTACTGGTAGAAACCTGAAAGTGATCTTTGGAAGCAGGCTGTGTGTGTGGGGGGTGTGTGGGTGTGTGTGTGTGTGTTTTCTGTTCTCTGTCAGCCGATGCTGTTTTTACGGGATGTGACTATTACCTGGAACGCCGTAATTAACACCTCGTTCTGAGCGCTGCCGTCTGTTATTAAGATTTCATTTCATATGCGAGAGGAAACGTCACGCAGAGCGATACGTGATTCACTGCGGACTGGACAAACAGGAGAGGACGCAGCGTTGGCAGATGCTGCACACATTTCCATTTCTGAAGCGCTCCAGTCGGATCCCAGTGTTCAGGCCACCAGGCGCAATTTGCATTTCTGTCCTTTTGGCAGAAAAACAGCCAAAGTGAATTAGATCTGTCTCCTAACAGACACGCAGTTCAGAATCGTCCTGATTCTGGTTATCTTTGAGTTTTCTCTCAAAGGTCAGAAATGACCTGATTATTCTCCATGACTAAACTCAGCTTTTAGCTGTTTAAATGTAGAGATGAAGAGGAAAATGAGTCTTCTTCTGCTGAAAGGCAGAAAAATGGTTGTAAAATCAATTAAAATCCAGATTTAAGAAACATTTTCCCCAGAAAGCCTTTGTGAGATAATGTGGAAACTACCTCAAAGGGTAGAGCTTTAAAGCTGCAGTAGGTAACTTTTATTAACATATATGCGTTTTACAGTTAAAACTGTTTTGACAGTATAGTATGAGACATAGTCTGTGAAAAATCGATTTCCTTTGCGTTTTCCTGCAGCCAGAAAAGCAGAAACAGAGCCAGGAGGAGGGTCTTAGTGCTGTCAATCATGCTGGGGTTCTCTTTCTCTCTGCTCTGAGTCAAACCAACCTGTTCCCCTCCTGGCCTGTGGGGGCGCTGCACCAAGAACCACTGAAGGAAATCTCAACTTCTGTGCAAAGTAAACTAGCTTGCCGTCTTCTGCTGTTTCTATTTTGTCGTTGATAAAACGTCACGAGCCGTTTCCCCTCTTAGCTCCACACACGTGCGTTTGGTTTGGTTGTATTTACCCAGAATGCCCTGCGCTGTATTCCACTTCCTGCTTTTGGAGCGGTCTCTGATCTGCACCAGAGTTCACTTCAACCAAACTGAGACCCAGGTTTGTAGACGGACCAGAGTTTGATTTTTGGTCTGAATCAGTCGATTGCTCCAGTTCCTTTGAACACTTAACACTTAGCTTCACTAATCCTGGAAAGACTTGGTTGTTTTGTATCATCCACCAAGTTTAGGTCATACGTTAGATTTTTTAATCTGAATTAGTGTTAAAAACTGATAAAAATGATTCTGAGGATGTAAATGTAGCATTTAATGCTTTTCTGAGAGAATTCCCAGTCCTACCGATTCATCTCGTCTTTCTTTAGACCTTCAGCTAAAGAAAAGAAAGGAAAGACGCTACAGACGGAGAGGCCAGCGGTAATATAGTTTGGTTTAGGGACAGAACGGTGAGGAAAGTTAAGTTAGAGAGATGATTGGTGGAAAAACCCAAAGAGAAGAAGAAGAAGACGTTAGTCCAGTTCGGTTTGTGTGTTTTTAGGGTAACTCCAGGTTATCAAACCTTAAAGTTGTCCTTCTTAGCAAAGACCCACCACCGTTTCAGACAGACGCCAGGCTCCTGGGGAGGAAGAGGAGGAGGAAGTGCGATGAGCCAATTTTGAAGTGTGAGACTCTGGAGAAGGTTTAGCTCACAGATTCACAGTCTGTTTGTGTCGCAGATGAGAAAACAACAATGGCGGCGGCGACTCTGATGGAGACGTGATGATTGGGAGCCCAAAGTTCAGCCTCACGGATTCTGGTTCCGATGTTTGGCTGCAAAATAAAATCAGTCAGAAAGAAGCATTTTATGCTTCATATTCCACTCTAGTCTGTTAAGAAAAAGTAGACTTTAGATTTTAAACCATGTAGGTGATAGAAATCTTGTTTTTTAACATTTTTATCACAGCTGGTAAACTATCTTAGAGCTAAAGCTAAAGCCGGTTGCCGTGTCGTTCCTCCTAAGATGGCCGCTCCCTCCTCTTGGTGCCCTGCTTGCCCGACACGCCGGCCGCACAGCTTCTGGAGCGAGCCGTCCTGGAGTCCCGGGTCCGAGAGGTGGAGGAGGAGAACCGGCAGATCAAGCTGCAGCTCAGCCAGTCGCAGGGCGCCGCCCAGCTTTCTGACGGTAACTACGGCAACCAGCAGTGGGGCGCGTCGGCGGACACGGTGCCGGAGGACGGCGACAACACGGCGGAGGAGAAGAGCAACCACACAGACTGCTCCCGATCGCCGCTGGTCCAGAAGTGTGAGGTCAGGAAGTGTTTCTGTCTCGTCACAGATAACGGTCGCCATGACGAATGTTTGCGATAAATCGGCCCAGAAATTATTGCGACAAGCGATAATATTGTTGTTTTGACACCATTTTCAACTAATGTGGTTCTGTGCCTCTACAGCTGATCCATGTAGCGTGTGTTTGTGCCGGTCACAACGCCAGCAGAGACGTGGTCACTCTGGTCAAGTCCGTCCTCTTTCACAGGTGAGTCCATAGAACAGAACCGGTCCTGGTCCGGAGCCAGGAGAGCTGATTTAATCTGGCAATAAATTGGAAACCTTTTAGGTGTAAATGAGTCTGCACTGACTGCATCAGATGGTTTCCATAGCAACCTCTGCACCAATGCCAGGGTTGGAAATCCACCTTTAGATTTAAAGGGGCAGTGTTGTGTTTCAGGCACATAGAGCCGTTTTGTTACCTTCAGTTGCTATAAAAATGTTATATATATCAAATATGACTTAAAAGAAATTTGACTTTGTAATTTAACGTCTTGAAATTGGGCCTCTATCTCTTTAAGAAGCTCCTGCTCTTTCTGATGCTGCACCTTCAGGAAGTCATCCCAACATGGCTCCTCTATTAACAACGTTTTTACCAGAGAAGTAGCTCCTATAATGACCTCAGCAGCTCCACCTGGTGATTGCTAGTTGCTGCTGGCTAGTCTGAAGGAGCAGAGTGACAGAGGTCTGCTTTGTGAAGCAGAAACTTTGATGCTTGGAAACTGCAGCTCTGAGGAGGAGCTGCGCCTCGTAGGCGGGGCTAGGCCCACCCAGGTGTTTTGCACAGCTGAATGGTTGCCATGGAGATTAACCCTCCTGTGGTCTTAAAAGATCGGGTCATTTGGACGCCACAAGTTTTTTTACTCTGCGTGGTCTGGCAGAATCACAGTGCTCCACCGTATGCAGTGGGTTTTTTGTGTGTGTTTGGTTTTGGGAACTGACGGTCTGACAGGACAGCCCTCCATTTCTCCATTTATTGGTTCTGAGGATGGATGGACGGACGGAGGGATGTTTGTGTTCCTTTCTCATTCTCGGCTCTCGTTTCCTGTCGTTCGGTTCCAGGAGGAATCCTCTCCACTTCCATTTCATCACCGACTCGGTGGCCAGTCGGATCCTCGGCTCTCTGTTCCGGTCCTGGATGGTTCCGTCTGTTCAAATCAGCTTCTATGACGCCGAGGAGCTCAAGGTGAGGCGCCGCATCGAATCGTCTGGAGCCGGATTCAGGCTTAGGCTCCGCTCTCGGTTACAGGATACATGACCATATTTGTGGAATCAGTCAGTCTCTGGTTGCCATGGCGATCAGGATAAGATGAACCTCAATCAGTTTCAGTCATTTGTACATGAGATTAAAATCTGCTGCTTCTAGTTTTGTGGGTTAGAATCTGGAAAGTTTGGATCCATAATATAAATGTTCTGGTGTTGGAGCAAGTTTTTAATTTGTCACAAAGAAAAGTTGCACTGTAAAAACACAAAATCTTACCAAGTATTTTGGTCTAGTTCTGGTGCAAATGTCTCAGTACATTTGAAATAAGATAAACTAATTTATAAGTGACATTTCAGCAAGAAATAGGAGCTTGATAATTACTTAATAATGACTTTAAAAAGTTCTAGTGGCAGATTATGTCATTTATAACATGGGTGGATATCTTGTTATAAGTTAAACTGTTACATTTTCATTAATATTAAGGAATTATTGCCTTAAAATAAGCTCCTGTGTCTTGCTGATAAGTTACTTTTACGTTAGTTTTGTCTTATTTCAATATTTGCAATAAGCAATGAATCAATTAAATCACATGATAAATTAATAAGTTAATTGGTTTTTTTCTCTTTTTCTACCAAACTCTGGATGATGAAGTCGTCAGTTTTTATCAACAACAGTTTTGTTTACAGAGACTTCATAATTGATTTTATTTGTTATTTTATTGTTTTGTTTATTTATTTTGGACATTTTAAATGTCTTCCAGTTCTAGTTTTAAATATATTAGAGTTTAAAGTGTATTGATTTCTGAAAATGTGTTCCAGGCCATTATTTTTATATTATTATCACAATAACTTCTGGGACAGTTTATCGTCTGTCTCCTGTGTGACAGTGACAGATTTATCCAAGACGTTTGCATTGGAAACCAGATCAGAATGCGTTGTAACATGTTGTGTTTTTACAGTGTAGCTTATTTGGGCACTTAAAGCCGTCAGAAAGAGGCTGACCAGTAAATACTCAGTTTGATGCTGATGGATGCGGTCTGAGTGGAATAAAGAGGATCAGGCATGAATCGGTGTTTGTGTTTCACGTTCTCCTCCCGCGCCGCCGCCGCCGCGCCCAACAATCGGCTCTTTGTGCCGTCGCCGTGCCGACCTGCAGCCGCTCCTCACTCTCCATTAAGTGGAGGAAAACGGCGGCGACTGTAAGCCGATTATGTTTGCAGATGATGCACTTACGCAGATCCAATTACTCTGAATTGAGAGAATTAATTAAAGGACACTGTTTGCAGATTGATGTTTAGTGTTTGCCAGAAAACTGCTGAAGGCGTCTGTGTGCGAACCGACCAATCAGAGCAGAGATGATCTCCTTCTGCTTGCCTTTTCAGTCCGAAGTCTCCTGGATCCCCAACAAGCATTACTCAGGTATTTACGGCTTGATGAAGCTGACGCTAACCAAAGCTTTACCGGCCGACCTGGCGAAGGTCATCGTCCTGGATACGGACATCACCTTCGCCACCGACATCGCCGAGCTGTGGGGCATCTTCAAGAAGTTCACCGGTGAGAACGGGCTTCGCTTCATGAATAGAAACCTGCTCACTTCCTGTTCAGAAAGTTTGCAATCTGCTTAAAAAGACAGGTTTATATGGAGCTAAATTAGTGTCAAAAACATTCACAACAAGACTTGTAAGTGCAAAACATTTCTTATAAATGCAAACATCAACATTCAGATACACTGCAAAACACAAAATCTTACCAAGTCGTTTGGTCTAATTTCTAGTTCATATATCTTGGTACACTTGAAATGAGACAAAATAACTTAAAACCAGAAAGTTAAAGTCAGGTTACTGGACTCAGCTGATCTGAGGTGTTTCTGCTGGTCTGATGTTCAGTTTTTAGGTCAGTCTGATCATTGTTTCAGAAGACGATGCTGATACTGAGACTTTCTGACCTTTAACATCCTAACTGATCTGTGCAGAAAACGGCTGCTGCTCTGTAATCTAACAGAAAGTAAAATGTTTCATGAAAACATCCAGGATGTAAACAGTTTCTCTGCTGCAGGCAGAGCCGATCACATTCTTCTCTCTCTGATTGATCAGCAGCAGCTCATTTTTTCTCTGAGGTTCCGCTGAGTTTATCAGATTACTGGGGATCTGACTAGATCAGCCTCCATCTCAACATGATTAAATAAATAAATTCCCTCAGGCTGGCTTTTGAAACAGAAGAGTTTAAGTTTGTCGACTGAAGTTTTTCTTCTGTTTCCAGATAAGCAGGTGATTGGTCTGGTGGAGAACCAGAGCGACTGGTACCTGGGCAACCTGTGGAAGAACCACAAGCCCTGGCCGGCGCTGGGGCGGGGCTTCAACACGGGTGGGCAGCGGTTTTGTTTCCTGTATGTTTGCTGAACGTTTTAGCGGACCTCCTGGTTTCATTTCCTCCTCCTCTGCTGCCGCTGCAGGCGTCATCCTGCTCTACCTGGAGCGGCTCCGGAGAATCAGCTGGGAACAGATGTGGCGCCTGACGGCAGAGCGGGAGCTGATGAGCATGCTCAGTACGTCGCTGGCGGACCAGGTGAGACGACCTCCGAGTCAGAATATTCTAATCTGATCTGAAGGACTGGTTTCACGTCTAGATGTTTTTATCAGAGCGTTGCTTTCTCTGTAAAGCAGCGATGACTCAGAGCGGTCCATCACCCAGTTCTGTTCTGGCAGCAGGAGCGTGTGGCTGACACCGTGTGTGTGTGTGTGTGTGTAGGACATCTTCAACGCCTTCATCAAGCAGAACCCGGTCCTGGTGCACCAGCTGCCCTGCTTCTGGAACGTCCAGCTGTCGGATCACACTCGCTCTGAGCAGTGCTACACCGAGGTGTCGGACCTCAAGGTACCGGACCGACCGCCGCCGGCCTTCCTCTGGTTGGGCTCAAGAAGAAGCCAGAATTAAACCTTTTGAAGGGACCTCTTATGCAACACTCACATTTTGCATGATTTGTTTTTCTACTGCTTCTATAAAAAGTTAAAGTGCTTAAAAAATCACCCAGATGTTTGAACTGTTTAAAAAACCTCCATAATGTAACGACAGTAATCAGCAGGGGCTGCAGTGTTACCTAGCAACCCCAGCAGAGTTGAACCCGTTACCTAGCAACCCCAGCAGAGTTGAACCCGTTACCTAGCAACCCCAGCAGAGTTGAACCCGTTACCTAGCAACCCCAGCAGAGTTGAACCCGTTACCTAGCAACCCCAGCAGAGTTGAACCCGTTACCTAGCAACCCCAGCAGAGTTGAACCCGTTACCTAGCAACCCCAGCAGAATTGAACCTGTTACCTAGCAACCCAACCGGAACTCCAGCTGGTTTTACTGCTGTATGTACAATGGCTTCTGGAAAGTGTTGTTGTTGTTATTGTTGACATCCATAAACCACTTGCCACATTCTTGTTGGTTGTGCAGGAGGCTCCACTTCTGCTTTTCAAAGCTGTACGGATGTATAATTTTTGGATTTAAAGTGACAGAGGCCCTAAAACAGCTCAGGACTGATCAGACTGAAATTAAATGATTTATGAGGATTTTATGGGGAAAAATGTAATGAACATGCTTTGTATAGGCCACCGATATGATAGGTCACCTTCAAACACGCATTAGAAACTATTGTTAGAAATGGAGAGATCTGATTTGCTTGACCAAGAGCTGAAAAGATTGATCGGATTAATCGTAATGAATCGATTATTGAAATAATCATCAGTTAATTTAGTAATCGATGAATCATGAACTGCAACTGAACAAAAGGCCGTTTAGTGAGAGAACAACACAGTCGGCTGTAATTAACATAAAGCATTTAGGATAAAAAACAGTTTCAGTAAATACATTTAACCAAAACTTCTTACCTTGTATCTTACTCCTATCATGAGTTTTAGTTCAAATTCAGTGAAGGAATGCTGTTATTGCATTTTATTCAATTAAATGTTTATTTTCTTATTTTAAAAAATAAACTATTAGTTTTTTGCATCTTTTCATGAATTTTTAATGTAGGTTATATAATAACTGATTACTAAAACAATTATCTGCAGCTTGGACTGATATTTTGTGTTTGTTTATTCCAGTGTGAGAAACAACCTGTTGTTGTTGTTGTTGTTGTTGTTGTTGTCGTGTTTTCAGGTGATCCACTGGAACTCTCCCAAGAAACTGCGAGTGAAGAACAAACATGTGGAGTTTTTCAGGAACCTCTACCTGACCTTCCTGGAGTACGACGGCAACCTGCTGCGGAGGGAGCTGTTCGGCTGCCCGAGCCAGGCCAGTCCGGAGAGCGTCCGGGTACGGCGCACACGCACACACACACACACACACACACCCCCACACACACACACACACACCCCCACACACACACACAAATAAATACAGAAGCTCATTACGTCTCAATAATCCATCCTATCATGAAAACTGATAACCCTGCATTTGTTTTAGCATAAAAAAGGCAAAGAGTCTGTTAGGAGCTGTAGTTCCTCTCCTCAGCTGCAGGCGGCGCTGGAGGAGCTGGACGAAGACGATCAGTGCTACGACTTCCGGCGTGAGCGGCTGACGGTGCACCGGGTCCACCTGTACTTCCTGCAGTACGACTACACGCCGGCTGAGGACGACACGGACGTCACGCTGGTGGCTCAGCTCTCCATGGACAGGTAGGGGAAGGAAAACTCAGAGAGAAAATCATCAGTTTTTATTTTTGATTGACATTAAATCTGCTAAAATTAACCACAGAGGAAAGAACAAAACTGGGCCCAGAGCAGAACCTGGAGGAACTCCTTAAACTGAACGACAGAATCCTCGTTTAATCCGTTTCCCTGCAGTGGAAAAAATCTGCTGAATGTTTTAAACAAGCAAACATGAATGAGTAAAGTCTCTTATCTGCACATTATGGAGGGCTAAAAGGGACAAAATTAAATAAGTAAATACATGCAAAATTAAATATTTAGTAAATGTAACATGAAATAAATATGTGTTTCATTAAATATTTAAAATAATTTATTTAATGAACAGCGAACTCCGCCCACCTTTTCATCCCGCCCACTGTTTTGCTTCGCTAGTAGCTCCGCCCCCTTTTTATTATTTTTTTTATTGCTACAGTATGTATTTTATTTGTATTATTATTATTATTTTCTTGGTATTTTACTGCAAATTTAATTTTGTTTTACTCAAACTTCATTTTATTTCTTGTTTATGATGTTGTACTTATTGTGAAGCTCAGACCTTGTAAATGTTGTATATAAATAACTTTTGACTTGAATGACATATTTAACAAATTAACCATCGATGAAATCAATAATTTATTTCATGACACATTAATGATGTATTAATTTATTGAATTTTGTCCCTTCTAGCCCTCCGTAGAGTTTGATTCCTGCTGCTCTAAGCTCTTCCTCTTGTGTCCGTCAGGCTGCAGATGCTGGAGGCCATCTGTAAGCACTGGGAGGGCCCCATCAGCCTGGCGCTCTACATGTCCGACGCCGAGGCACAGCAGTTCCTGCGCTACGCTCAGGCCTCCGAGGTCCTCAAGAACCGCAAGAACGTCGGCTACCACATCGTCTACAAGGAAGGCCAGTTCTACCCGGTCAACCTGGTGAGGAACGTGGCGCTGAAGAACGCCAACACGCCCTACGTGTTCCTGACGGACGTGGACTTCCTGCCGATGTACGGTCTCTACGACTACCTCAGGTGAGAACAGCCGTCCTGCAGGTTTGGTTACAAAACATTTAGTTGCTCCTCAGAGCAGCTCTGAGGTTTCAGCCGGTGGTGGGCAACGCTAAATAAAAAGATATGTGTGCTAATCAAAAGCATTAGTTTTGCTAATGCTAATGAGCTACACCGACATGGTATTTAACTGAAAGTAATGCTAAAGTACTAAACCAACATCATACATATTGGAAGCTAATGCTAAAGCTCTGAACTAACATGGCATTTAGTGGATGCTAACCTGCTAACAAACATGATGGTTAGTGAAAACATATGCTAATTTGTTAACCGACATGGTAATTAGCAGAAGCTAATGCTAACTAGGTGCTAACCAATTGCTACTGCTACATATTTAATGCAGTAAAATGCCAGTCAGATTTTTTTCTCTCACAGTTGACCTTTGACCTCTCCATTCTTTGTTTCTTAAGAAATCTGCTGAGTATTAAATACTTAATGCTCCAGCTGTTTCTCAGCTAAACGTCTCGTGGGAAACAAACCCAACGATCTTAAATGTTTTGGTCTTTCAGAAAGTCGATCGTCCAGCTGGATGTGGCTCACACCAAGAAGGCTCTGGTGGTCCCGGCCTTCGAGACGCTGCGCTACCGTCTCTCCTTCCCCAAATCCAAAGCCGAGCTCCTCTCCATGCTGGACATGGGGACTCTCTACACCTTCAGGTACTGGAACCAGAACCTTCTGGAGGAGCAGAGCACCCAGCTAACAGCGCCCCCTGTCTGCAGGTACCACGTGTGGCCAAAGGGTCACGCTCCCACCAACTATGCTAAGTGGCGAACGGCGACCACGCCCTACAAGGTGGAGTGGGAGTCGGACTTCGAGCCGTACGTGGTGGTGAGGCGGGACTGCCCCGAGTACGACCAGCGCTTCGTGGGCTTCGGCTGGAACAAGGTGTCCCACATCATGGAGCTGGACGCTCAGGTGCGCCACCGCCTGGAAGCAAACGGGATTATTATGGAAGAGCTCTCACTTTGACTTTTAGCAGGTTTTTTATGTGACAAACATTTTGATGTTCAGTTTAACATTAAAGTGTTTTTAAAATGAAGATTTTGCAAATAATGTTTGAGTTCTTTAGAAAATGACGTGGTTGCAGTTTTTAACTTCTTATAAAACAAATGTTCTGTTAAACCAACAAATAAAACAGATTTGGCAGAAGCTAATGCTAAAGCGCTAAACCAAATTAAATTAATAAAATAACATGGTTTTTAGTGAAAAATGATACTAATTCACTAAACCAGCACAATAATTAGCAGAAGCTAATGCTAATGCTAAATCACTAAACCAACATGGTTAGAATAGATCAAATGTTGACCTCCAGCGACTGATTAAGTTTTTTCCTCCATTTAAATCATAATTACATCCATTTTGGGTTCATAAATGTATTTCTAGTGGAATTCAGTAAAACTGGAACAGAAAATGTGGAATAATAAATCAGATTTCCCAGAGCCTTGCAGGTAAACATCCTGAGCTTTGACTGTGGTTCTCCGTTTTCCTCCTGCAGGAGTTCGACCTGCTGGTCCTTCCCAACGCCTTCATGATCCACATGCCGCACGCTCCCAGCTTCGACATCTCCAAGTTTCGCTCCAGCTCCAGCTACCGCAACTGTCTGAACACGCTGAAGGACGAGTTCCACCAGGATCTGTCCAGGAAGTACGGCGCCGCCGCCCTCAAGTACCTGACGGCCCAGAGGAACATGTGAGCTCCAGACGGAGCGCCGAGGCCCGGAGCGCCGCGGCGCCGGCGGCCCGACGCGGCGGGAACCGTGAAGCTTTATGGCGCCTCGGAGAGCGGCGGCGAAGGCGAAGG
Source organism: Brachyrhaphis roseni (assembly GCA_903066815.1). Taxonomy (NCBI): domain Eukaryota; kingdom Metazoa; phylum Chordata; class Actinopteri; order Cyprinodontiformes; family Poeciliidae; genus Brachyrhaphis; species Brachyrhaphis roseni. The sequence continues at coordinate 29,036 of CAEFZY010076104.1, forward strand.
CCCGGAAGCAGGAAAACAGGAACCGTAACGGTTTTCACTTTGTTCTGACAATCAGGGCTTTTCTCACTGGGAACCAGTCCGGACCCGGCGCTCCGGGTCGGGGGAAACCAGTCGAACTGGAGAACGATTCAAGCCTTATCAACTTCATGACATTAACAAAGATATTTAATAACACTTTTTGTTTTTTAAGGCATAAATCTGAACCAATGATAGCGAAACATTTGCATTTACAGAGTTTTGATTACGGCTTTATATTTCTGGACGGGTTTAAGGGAAAAGAACCCGACGGTTTCCGGATCAGATCACGTCTCCGTGTGCTTTAAGTGTGTGTGCGATCCGGCGCCGCTGTCGCCACGGCAACGCCACTCGGAGTCACGCCTGCTTCGTCCTGCATGTAAAGCGCTGCACCAGGTTTTCATCTCATCGCTCGGGTTTCACAGCAGCAAAGAAGTTCTGACCGGACCGACCGGGACCAACAGGAAGCTGGACTTTACGTCTGAGTCACTGGATGTCTGCGCCGCCTACTGACCGTTTTCACTCGTCATCCTGCTGACTTTTACTCATCCAGCTGAAATTAACTCATTTCTCCTGCTGCTGCGTCAAAATTCTTCATATTTAAGGAAATTCTGTGTTTTAGACCCAAAAACTGAAAAAACACAAAACTTTACCAAGTAACTTTGGTCGAGTTTCTGGTGCAAATATCCTAGTTCAAGTTTCAGCAGGACACAGAGGCTCGTTTTAATAAATAATTACTTCATTTTGATGAACAAGTGGCAGAGAAATGAACTTAAAATGCTGTAAAACAAGATGGCCGCCGCGGGCGTGATGACATCACTCTGAACGATGGAAACCCGAGGAAAGCATTGGTGGGAAAAAATAAATAAAAAATACAAAAATAAAATCAAGGTATGGCCCAGTCCTAGATTCAGTTAAGGTCAGAGGTCAAGATTCAACGATGACAGAGAGAAACTGGTTAAAGATGGCCGCCGCGGGTGGGATCCGAGACCAGAACCGGCGCTGACCCGTCTCAGAGATGGTGGTGGCAGTATGATGCTCTGGGAAAATAAACACAAACATTTGAGCAATTCTCTGCTCTGATTGGCTCAAAAAAAATTATTTAAAAAAAAATAATGTATGAAATTGTTCTGAAAACATTCAGTTTTCTCTTCGATCCAAAACATTTAAACAAAACAGAAAATAAATTTTAGGTCCCGCCTGACTATCAATAAGAAACCATTTTAATTCATTAATCTATAATCAATCATAATCAAGGTAAAAATTATGGATTCATAAACAAACGAGCAGCAAGAAAAACATCTTAATTCCAGCTGGATTTCCTGTTTTTATTTTTTATGAAAGTATTTAACGTTCAGATTTTCTCCTCTGAACTTTGGTTTAATTTAAACGTTTTTTCTTTTTTGAATCTTTGTCCTGTTTGAACCTTTTTGTTTTCTCGCCGCCGCCATGTTGAGGGACGCGTCGTCGCCGCGGCTCCCCGGCGGAGGAAACGTCCCGGTGCCGAACGTCGGATGGCGTCTGACGGAGGTCGCCGTGGAGACCGTCGCCATGGAGACCGTGGCGGCTCCGTCCACGCCGCCTCCACCCTCTTGTTGTTGATTGTGGTAAATGCTAGTGCCTTTTGCTGTATTGTGAAACTGGATATTGATTGTACAGTCGTACGGACGGCGCGGCCTGGAACCGACAGGCTCTATTTATTATTGTTGACTCAAATCAATCATATTTTTCTATGTAAGTGCTTTAAATAAATTTGCCCTTTTCTAATTACTCCGCCTGCTGCGTGTTTTGTCCTCAGGAGGAGCTAATTTTATTTTCTGGATTACCCGGTGAAAGTATTTATATTCCTTCCTCCGCGGGCCGAACGTCAGGGGAGATCCAACATTTCTATTTATCGGGGTCAGCGGTTTGAAGCCGAGCGACTCTTCCATGTGTGTAATTGGTCCAGGAAGAAACTTTTAATAGAAACCACATTGTTTTGGAGAAATGGGTCCCCTGGCTTCTCCTCCTGTTTAAATGCAAATCACTGAGAAATAATTGGAGAAATAGTTTCACTGAACTTTTCTCCAGAGTTCGCTTCATTCACAGAGGAAACAAATAAAAAACAGAAAAGAAAAGAAGACAAGGAGAAATTCTGCAGATAAAATCTCATCCAAAAAGCTGCTCAGTAATTACAAGGTAGTTAACTGTAGTTAACTGTAGTTAACTGTAGTCAACTACAGTTAACTACACATAGTTTCATAACATAATTTTTGTTTTTTAGAGATCGACTCATCAGAAACAAACTTCTCAGTAATCTGACTGCCAGGGAAACGGTTCTATGTGATTTATTTCTATGTTTTCTGCAATATTTTGTTGATTAATTTCTGTAATGAATTATAATAATACAGTTTGTATCAAAGAATTTAAATTTTATTTTCTGGAGGTGGAAGAAAAATTGATTTTCAAAACTTTTCATGTTGAACAAACATTCAAAGTCTGATATAAAAATATTTCCTAATATTAATGTTTAGATTTTTTTTTCACAACTAAGCAAAACGGCCCATAGATCACTTCTGTACGGTGGCCCAGAAGGTCAACTAGCCACAACGAAGCTATGCTAAAATGGACGTGACAAAAGCTAAAGTTAATGTTGGTTTAGCATTGCTTAGTGATTTCTGCGGCTGTTGCTTTGCATTTTATTTTCCCTTCTGGGCCACCGTACATTTGAAATAAAACACCTTAAAGTGATAAAAACATTCTGATGCCAGCTCTCATTGGTTCTCCTTCTAGACTTTGAATCATATTTTCTTGGTTGAGGCGTTTAAAGTTTGTTCCCTTTTGTTCTGGATGTGCAGCTGGAAGGATTTTTGATCTTTTGGACCATTGTAATGATGCGTAACCATGGCAACAAGTGTTTTAGCAACTGGGAGTGGCTGATTAGCATCTGAAAAGCTCAAGTAATACCTGAACTTTGACCCCAGATGTTACTGTAGAACGTTGATTCAGTCAGAGGGTTCTTCAGATTTGTTGCAGCACTGACTGGAGGAGCTGCAGGATTCTTCCTGCCCTCAGCACATCTTCCAGAGTGACTCTTACTTAGACTATCTGAGTTATGACATCAGATAACTCTAATGTATTAACTAAAGTATTTTGAATTGAATTATTGCTATTTATCTACTAAAATTAAAATGTACAGATTTGTGCTCAGTTTGTTTCAGTAAACAAACGACAGTAATTTCACAGTTTTCCTGTTTCCATTTAATCTTTTTCTCTAACTTAAACTACAACCAGGACTGACAGAGATCATTATTGATATTTTATTATTTTCTGTAGATTCAGAGAGAAGCAGCAGATCTGGACCGACTCACGGTTCCTCTCCAGAGGTTTCATCCCACGCTGCGCAGAACCCTCCAGCTCTGGGTTCACAGCAGGAGGTCATCCGCTGTTAGTCCAATGGAAACACAGATATACATTATTTATCTCTTTCATTAGCAGAATCTCAACCTTTAAATAGCCCTTCATGAACAACTGAAGCTAATTAGCTGTTTAGATGTGAACGCAGCCAAGGAGACGTAAAAATACCATCTACCATGTTTTTCATAAATAGATGCGATTAGAAGTGTTTTGATGCCATCTAGTGGTAAAAGTGGGAACTACTGTAAATAATCTTTAACCCCGAGTCAGATTGTGAAATAAAATATATTTAAGTTTATTAATGTCATCTATATATGATATATTAAAATAGACATGTGACCAGATTTCTAAAAGTTATTTCTGATTTTAGGTGTGAAGCTTTTTAGCGACATTAGGCGTCTAAGGAATCGAAAAAAATTTAATTGAACTTTATGTCATGTATAATTATAAAAATCATTAATTATATGAATCTACTTTGATTATACAACTTTGAATCAACATTTACAAAAACATTACCTTAAAAAAACAATAATGATGAATAAATATATTTTTTAAGAGAGTGCAGACTGATAATAAATGAATGTTTCTTTACTGTAGCTGTATTTAAGACGCTGCAGCATTGTTTAAAAATAGATGTTGAAATTTAAAACAACTTTAGCTTTACCATCTGATGAAATCAATGTGCAGTTTTAGTTACTCAGTATGTAAAACATATTTATTTATAGACATACTTTCTGCCTCTATCACAGAGGTTTGCTACTATTAAGACACGTTGCATCAACTTGTCTTCAGTCTGTTTAAGTTGCTGTTCAGTAAAACACAAACTGGAAATTCTCCCTTCAAAATAAAAACATCAAACCTAAAACTGGAAGTTAAAAATGGATAAAACTAAGTGAAGGCAAATTGCACCAAAAAGAGACACAAAAAATAAATAACTTAATTTATTTACACATATTTTAACTTAATTTTAAGGTTTGTTTGATCAAAAGCAGCATCTATAAAATAATAAACATCCTAAGAGAGAAATGTCTGTTTCATTCCACAAAAGCCCAGTGTGGCTAATCAGCATCAAACCTACATTTACACTAATGGTTGGTGTATTATTAGAATGTATAATAATTACTTTATTAGGGGAGGAACCGGTATCCTTCCTGCCGTCAGGAAGGATACCGGAGCCGTCGCAGGCCTGCCGTTAGTGTCAGAGCTGCAGCAGGATCGATGTGGATCCAACAAAAAGCGGCTCCCAGCAGCGGCTCCGGGGACTCGTCGCCTGCAGATCAATGGCAATAATCGCTGGCCCTCTCCTCTGTCTGCGCTCCAGGAGCTCGATAAAGGGGGGCAGGCCGGGGCCCGTCTCTCCCCGCCGTGATTAGCCGCTCAGACGGCCAGCAGAAGCAGCATTAACTCCGGGCTGTTATTGTCCTGCTGCTCCATTGACCTGCTGGATCCTCGGGAGGATCCGGACGTCCTGCATGAACCGAGTCAAAGAACTGCTCAGATAAATGACTGGAGTTTAATGAATTCAGCAAACTACAGCCCAACTCCATTTAGAAATCTGGATAATAAAACGTTTGTCCACCAGTTAGGAGGTCTGCTGTTTGATCGCCTGCTGACGTTTGTCTAATTGTGATTTTTGGCACCATCGGTGCTCCGATCTCTGCTTTGGAACAAATTAAGAGCTGTGTAATCTGGTGGGACAGTTCAGATATTAATTGAGAGCACGTCGTTAAAAATTCAGAGCTAATTAGTTCGGTGCCTGGAGTGTTTTTCTGTCAGAATGAAGAGATGCGAGTTGGTCAGTGATCTGTTTCTGTCCCTGGTGTGAGACTTTGTGTATTCTCATGGAATAATGATCAATCTGGCAGATTTATCTTTTCAGACGCTTTTGTTGGCTTGCAGAGACTCCCGGTTCTTAGCTGGGTGACATTAATACAGGGATTTATTTTCTGCTGATTAAAAACAGGATTTCTAATCTTATGGTGCGACTCGCTGCTTTGTCCTGACTTGAATTAAAATCTTCAAATGGATCCAGGCTGGAACTGGAAAATATGGGCTGGACTTTTCAAACTGTAACCCAGTTGGGTTAAACTTAAAGAGCAGCAATAATTTGGGTTATTTGACCAAAATGGGGGTTCATTTTGTCAGGATTTTCACCGTGTTATTCTGTCATTTATAAATGCCACACTTTACAAACTAAATATCTAGATAGCAAGCAAAATATTTAGTTTGGTATTTAGATATATAACTCCAAACAATATGCTTGGTTTTCTAGCTAAATATTTAATTTGGAAGCTGGTAGGTAAATATTTAGCTTGTTCATCTCAAAACTAAATGTTCAGTTATGAAGCTAAATATTAACCATTTTCTTACAGCCTTGTCCCTAATGGGGTCGGAGGTCCTGCTGCCTCTCCAGCTACGTTTTGGGCGAGAGGCGGGGTCACCTGGACAGGTCACCAGTCTGTCGCAGGGCAACACAGAGACAGACATGACAAACAACTATTTAGTATATTTAAATATTTAGTTTAGAGATAAATATTTAGCTTGAAGCTAAATATTGAACTTATCTAAATAGCTAATTGGCGCAGTGGTTAAAGCAAATGCACCCCCCCCGGGAGAGGCTGGTTCAAATCAAGCTTGGTCTACTACATTTCGTTGCTTGTACTTGTGACATTGCAATGACAAATAAGTTGAATTATTATTATTATTATTATTAATTAGCTAAATATTTAGACAGTCCAAACCCCAGACTGTTTGGTCTGTCTATGTGGCCATTAGCCGTGTACGTTAGCATGGATGGCAGTTAGCTGTGTGTGTTAGCATGGATGGCAGTTAGCTGTGTGCTTTAGCATGGATGGCAGTTAGCTGTGTGCGTTAGCATGNTTAGCCGTAAACGTTAGCGTGGATGGCAGTTAGCTGTGTGTGTTAACATGGATAGTGACCGTTAGCTGTGAGCGTTATCGTGGACGGCAGTTAGCTGTGTACGTTAGCGTGGACGGCAGTTAGCTGTGTGTGTTAGCGTGGATGGCAGTTAGCTGTGTACGTTAGCGTGGATGGCAGTTAGCTGTGTGTGTTAGCGTGGATGGCAGTTAGCTGTGTGTGTTAACATGGATAGTGACCGTTAGCTGTGAGCGTTATCGTGGATGGCAGTTAGCTGTGTGTGTTAGCGTGGATAGTGACCGTTAGCTGTGAGCGTTAGCGTGGATGGCAGTTAGTTGTGTGCGTTAGCGTGGATGGCAGTTAGCTGTGTGTGTTAGCGTGGATGGCAGTTAGCTGTGTACGTTAGCGTGGATGGCAGTTAGCTGTGTGTGTTAGCGTGGATGGCAGTTAGCTGTGTGTGTTAACATGGATAGTGACCGTTAGCTGTGAGCGTTATCGTGGATGGCAGTTAGCTGTGTGTGTTAGCGTGGATAGTGACCGTTAGCTGTGAGCGTTAGCGTGGATGGCAGTTAGTTGTGTGCGTTAGCGTGGATGGCAGTTAGCTGTGTGTGTTAGCGTGGATGGCAGTTAGCTGTGTACGTTAGCGTGGATGGCAGTTAGCTGTGTGTGTTAGCATGGATGGCTGTTAGCCGTAAACGTTAGCGTGGATGGCAGTTAGCTGTGTGTGTTAACATGGATAGTGACCGTTAGCTGTGAGCGTTAGCGTGGCTGCTGTGATGGAGTGGCGATCTGCCCAGGGCGTCCCCCACCCCCGCCTCTTGCCCCATCACAGGTGGATGGATGTTTTTACGTTTCAGCTCGTTAAACAGGCTGCTCCGGGCCTGGCGCTGGTCGGTCGGCCTCTCTCAGACCTGCAGAAACAAAACATGGATCATAAAACCGCTCTCTCATTCCAGACATCCATCTCTGCGGCCGGAGTCGTGCTTAATGAGCGCGAAGGGGTGAGCACACATTTACACGATGGATTCATTAGAGACACGCGCTGCAACATTTGCTAAATGAAGCCCAAGCAGTGCAGCGTCGGCGCTCTGAAATATGGATGTGTGTCCAAAGCAACGTGACCTCAGGTCTCCAATTACTGACCAGCTTCTCATCTGGAACAGCAGCACAAACACCTGCCCTCAACATCTGCTCACAGCACAGCGCTTCTCTGCAAAATCACAGCCACACGTGAGATTCCTCCTGATCACAGCCGAGAAACTGGGCAGGAGAAATCTGGATTTTATCACCGTTTGGGGAGAAACTACTGCTTACTGCTGCAAACGAGGACTTACAGCTCATCCAATCCCGAATCAACAGGAAGCTTTTCATGGTGAGGACACTCAGAGTGAATACCAGGCGACTCTAGCAGCTCATCTGAAGCAGCATTAGTGAAAGTCTCTAATGATATTTCCACAGCTGGATTTGACACAGTTAACATGTTAAAATCTAACAGAGGCTTGAATCAGATGAGATTTAGACTGGTTTTAATGGTCAGTTCATTCATGCTAACTAGTCTGCCAGTGTTAGCTAACCCAGTGGTTCCCAAAGGTTTCCTGGCCCCCTATGGATTACAATACAATCCTCCCCAAAAAAGAATCAACTGGGCCCATCGTTCAACCAGACATAAACCTTTACACATATTTTGTTTTCAAACTCCACTGAAGTTTATTTCACACTTCAGGTTGCAGCAAAACTACAAACCATCTTCACAGTGAAACACTTTTGTGTAACTGTTTTTTTTTTTTTTCATTCATCCATACCGCTTCGCCCCCCTGCACTGGCACTGCGCCCCCACTAGGGGGCTGGAGTACCCAGAGAGAACCCGAACATGAAGAGGGAGAACCTCCAGCCTCCATTCAGAAAGCCAGCACTTTCCCATCAGTTCCCTTTATGCTGATGATGCACCGATGTATTTAGATGTTTGACGGTTTTGTTCTCTGATTCTGTCAGAACAAAGTACGTTACGTTTTACAATCAAAGATGGATTCCAAGACTAAAACTAGCAGGGGACACAAACGAGTTTTACTTTCACAGCCGCGCCCTCTAATCCCGGCTCCTGTGTTTTATCTCGGATTAACGTCCGGCAGGGAGAGATGTTTTCACCGAGTTAATCTCAGCAAACGGGATTTCCCTCAGGGTGTTTCTACATCCTCCTCTACTTCCTGCCTTTGTTTACTCCATATTTTAGTCTTTGTTTCCAAAAGAAGAGCAAAAGATCAGCAACTGCACCGTCAACACAACCTGCAGCCAATGATAAATAGAAAACACAAAGTAAATCTTCAGAGAAAACGCTGAATAAGGAGATTTATCTTTCTGCTGAGACACTAATGATGGCTTCATTTGAAGGTTAATGTCTCAAAATGCTGTTTTGTTCATTATTTTTAGTGTCACAGATAAGCTGCGATTAGCCGAATGTGAGATTCAGAGACGTCTTGAGTCGTGTTGAGATTCAGCCGTCTGGCAGAAACAAGCCGTTTAACCCTGTAATCACAGAAAATCTGGTTATGTGAGGATGAGAAGGGAGACGTGATCGTGTTTTCTGGCTGGGAGCGCAGACTGAAGCAGCACAGCGTCTGTGGGCTGCAGACGCTGCTGTCACATTCTTTGTTCTGCAGTTACATTTTGGTTTTCACAGTCGGGAAATTCATGATTCGACAATAAATGTTTGGTTACTGCCCGGAGTTTCAAACTTTACTCCATTAAAGGCGTAAGGTCTTTTAGTCAGATGATATTAAGTTAAATAATGAAAACTTTATTAGTTGTTTTTAATTATTCATTGAAATATAGCTTTTTAAAAGTGTGGAGTTTTCTGGCTCAAACTCCGGTCCGTTTGTTTAGAAAGTCCGGTTCAGCTGGTGAGATGTGAATGCTAATCGATTTCTGGTCCATAAAACCTCGGTCTCAGGAAGTGGACTACCGCGCAGGGAGTTCTTGTGGACACAACCGAAACAAACATGTTAGCCTAGCGCTAGCAGGAGAAATGGATCCTGGTCTTTAGCCAAAGACAAATGAAAAATCTTACAACCGCTAAAATCAGACGCCTCCATCTTTGTTTTCGTTTGGTCAAACAGGAAGTTGCTCTCAGTGTCTTCAGAGGTTTTTCTTGTGTTGTTTCCTTCAGTAGTTCTTGGTGCAGCGCCCCCACAGGCCAGGAGGGGAACAGGTTGCTGATAACTAAACAAATGATGTGATTTTGGTCCTCAGTCAAACAGAGTCTGTCAGACTATAAAATGGGAAAACATCTGAAAGCATTGATGAACAATTTGTCTGATGATTTGAAGCATTTTAAGGACAAATAATAATAACAGAAAAAATGGAAAAGGAGAAACTGATGTTTAATGACGGAGCTATTAAAAGCACATAAATTACATTTAAAAAACTGTAATTTCAGAGTTATGTTTGCTGTTTTGAGTGACATATTTTGCGTCTCCATCAGTGTCTGGAGGAAGAAACTCCAACCGTGACCCAGCCGGACGGTGAGAAACGGATTCCTGAGTCCAGGACGTTTCCTGGCTATTTTCCATCTCAACAGTAAAAAGGAGTGAAATCCTGAGTTTCACATAAACCTGTTAACACCTGACAGTCAAACCAACTGGAACCGATCCTGGATCCAGGAATAAAACATGGCAAACAAAACAACAAAGGTTTCAACTTTTGCAACTCCTCCACCGAAAAGGAGGAGTTGCATCGGCTTCACCTTTGGCTCTGGGTTTTTGTTTTTCCAACACTAATAAAACCATGAATAAAATCAGCCTAATGATAAACAGCCAGTTGCTCCTCGGCTGAGAGGCGGATACAACTGGTGTCGGTGGCACATTTCATTAAAGCTAAAACAATGGCTGACAGTTCATTGACTACCGTCATTAATTACTCCGGATCCAGCTCGTTCTCTCCAGCCTTTGTCTTCGCTTTCACTTCTTCAACTCCATTCAAGTCGAGTCTAATTTTATTTTCCAGTTACCACCGAGAGCGACCTCTATTTTTAATCAGGAACCTCGGGACTAAAGATAGAGCTGCTCTTCAATGCAGTCAAAGACTTTTGGTTGCGTTAGTCGGTTAATCTATCAGCTCCGTCTCAGTCATGAAGAACAAACCTTTTGTTAAGAGATATTTCCTGCTCTGGCAGATCTGACTGGGATTTCAGAGGAAGAATAGCTCCGTCCTCCATTGTCCCTCCGTCTTCATCTTTTGTTTGCACTGGATAACATCGTGTCAAAAGCAGAGCGGTTTCATTTAAAAGTCAGGATGAACTCAATTTATCCCCAAGAAGAAGAGTAAAGAGTCTTGAATTAGATCCAGTATCTGAGGGAAACAATCAAACTTCAGGAAAAAGGGAAGACTGGAGTCTATTAAGTACCTCATTGTTTGGTTTTTAGGTGCATTCAAACTTTAGTTGACTGAAGTTAACGCAAGGTTTCACCACTTTCACCACTACGCCTCCAACAGATACTGATTTATTGAAAGTTTGGACCAGATGCTCCAATAACCTGAAAATCATCACCATTTCCTGGCTTTTGTCCCAAATGTTCTGCAATCTGTGTGATCTACCTGAGATGGTTTTTGGTTCCTACAATTAGCTCATTCCTTGGCAAATATCTGACTGCAAAATCATGCGGTTTCTGGAGAAACTTAGCTTCCACCATCTAAGAGGACAGAGGAGTCTCAGTCGATTAGCTGTAGATGCTAACATGTTGGGCTGAGAGCTGCGGTGGTGGGCATCCTTCTGCTAACATGCTAATAGTGCTAATAGCGGAGCTAACTTAGGCATCCTTCTGCTAACATGCTAATAGCGCTAATAGCGGAGCTAACTTAGGCATCATTCTGCTAACATGCTAAGGCGCTAATAGCGGAGCTAACTTAGGCACCCTTCTGCTAACATGCTAAGGCGCTAATAGCGGAGCTAACTTAGGCATCCTTCTGCTAACATGCTAATAGCGCTAATAGCGGAGCTAACTTAGGCATCCTTCTGCTAACATGCTAAGGCGCTAATAGCGGAGCTAACTTAGGCATCCTTCTGCTAACATGCTAAGGCGCTAATAGCGGAGCTAACTTATGCATCCTTCTGCTAACATGCTAATAGCGCTAATAGCGGAGCTAACTTCTGTTTAGTTTTACTGTTTTTGCTTTGAAAATGTTTAGCACATTTAGCTTCCACAAGGTTAATTTTCCAGATAAATGCTAGAATTTATAAAATAATATTACATTTAATAATCTTTTTAAAATTAAGTAAATCAGAGTTCAGCAGTTTTTTTGTGATGGATTAAATGTTGTAAGGTGAACAGAAAACTTAATAAATATTGAAGAATAATTATCAAATGTTTATCTGAGGTTTATCCTAACCTAGAGATTCAGAACTAGAAGTGAACTGGATGTTCTGGTTTTGATGGAAAAATGTTTATTTCTCAAGTCTGCTTATTTCAGCTCTGTTTATTTTCTGCCTGTGTGAAAATAAGCAGAATTTACGAAGATGTAAGCATTCTTGCGGTTTTAAAATGAACTGCTGGATGTCAAATTTTACACGATCCGTAAAACAGATGAAACCGTGAGGGACAAATAAAAAGAGGAGCGTCCCGTTTCCCCGGTTTCAGACCGAAACTGCTAACTCTCTGAAAGCTGTTAGGCTGATGAGCCGCAGTGACCTGTCCAACATGTCACCTGCTGACATCAGCAGCAAGCCGCGGCGGGGCTGTCCGTGCAGATGCCTGATTGGGTTTGCCTTAACTTCATCATATTTTGATTTCCTGGATGTTACGGCCCGATTCTGATGATAACGGGCTTCTCTGTCAGCAGTCAGCATAAAAAGCTCCAGTAAGCTTTTCTGCCTCAGTCAGTGCCACACACACACACACACACACACACACCCACACACACCCACCCCGGCCGGTCTGTCAGAAACTCCCAGGCCTCTTTCTCTTCACATTTTGCTCCTGGGCTGCTGCATGATTAAGATAAGCAAAACTCCAGACGACAAACTAATCTGGGTATTTAAATCTTATTTCTGAAAAGAAATAAGAAAAGACTCACTTGTTAGTTTTGCTAAAGGCAATAAATCAGGATTGTGCTTCTTGTGTTGATGGAGGAATGTGTAAATGGCTTTGCATTGTTCAAGAGCCTTTCCTTCACTGACGAATCAAGTAATTCAAGAAAAACTCCAAGGAATCTTTAAAATAACGTGCAGAACAGCCAGGTCCACTTTACTTGTGACCAGGGTGAGTAAGGGGAAAGGTCGGGGTCAGAAGGAGGTCAATCCAGAAGCTACTTCTTCACATTTCTCATTATTAGAGCTTATTTAACTCTAATAATGAGTTAAATAAGCTCTAAGTTTATTTCCTATAAGTCAGAATGTTAAAAGTAGTTTGGAAAAACCGGTTGGATTTTATACTGCTGCTAAACAAAACTGATGCTTTATTTTCCTAAAACGTTTGCTTTAAACATTTTATTTATGTAATGTTAAAACAGATATTTCTGCCTAAATCTTAATCCTTTTTAGTTTATAGCATGTTGCTGATGATCTCATCCAACATAAATAATCATAAACATAAACATGAACCTCCAGTCCCAGTCAA
>CAEFZY010076105.1:0-18378 GCA_903066815.1 Brachyrhaphis roseni
TATATATATATATATATATATATATATATCGTATAAAATATTGGTCAATATCAGTTATCTGTCATAACAGCTAAAGATATCAGCCCAACTTTTCATATCAGTGCATCCCTAACCACAAAAAATTCCACAAAATACCGTGGCAAACTTTATTGCTCATCTCTCATCAGGACATTTCACACTTCATAAAAGATCAAGAGCATAACTCCTGGGAGGTCGTCCTAAGCTCCTCCCCCTGCAGGATTTTATTAGCGTTGCATCCCCGCCCATTCAAAATCACACAAGCACCGTTGAGCATCAAACAACAACTGGCTGCAAGAACAGACTGATGTCATTTTGTTCTGGCAGATACGGGGCTGTTGTTGTTTTTTTGTTTTCCCTAACGCGTGATTACGTTCAGATTTATTTTTCCGTCAAAACAACGGAAACAAACACGTAACCTCCTCCGCTTCCAGTGTCTCTCGGTGTGAACGGTAACGACACGCTCTTTCGGCTTAAAGAGAAGCAGCTTGCGGTGCCAGATAAGGAAGTGGCGCGGTCTGCTTCCAGCGGGGCAGCAGATGCAGGTCGCAGCCTGTACGCCAGGCTTCGTGTTATCTTTCTTCACTCAGAGCCTTCTTTGTGAGGGAAATGGAAGTGTAGGGTCTGCGCAAGGTTTATCTTTGGAGCGTGATAGGACATCTCCAGTAATAATAACAGCAACTTATCGTTGGAACACGGCGAGAAAAAGAGGAGGGAACAAAGGGGTTTGTTCCAGCAGAGAAGGGAAAACTCTGCCTGATGTGTTCATGAAACCTTCAAAACAGGCCCAGAAAAACCAGCAGGTTGTCTCCAAGGTACAAAAGGCGTTCCTCTCGCTTTTCCCAGCATTACAAATACATTAGTAGTTTTTAGGTCCCCCCACTACACTCCCCTCCTATAAGAGTTTCTTGATGGATTCCAGATGAGGGAGGTATGAAAAAAAGAAGAAGTGTCTGGCACCACAGCGTTCATCGTACGGAGCAGTGCCAGTAACGCCACCACTTTATGGTGCATGAGGCCCCGCTCGCCAGAGTTCTGCTGCTGGTTTTAAGGTTCATTTTCAAAAAACAGGCAGCAGACACAAGAGCACAACCCAAAGCCAAGCTGCAACCAAGCCCAGTACCGGGCCGGGCCGAGTGCAGCCCAAACACGAACACCACTCAGACAAAAGCAAAACACAGCGCCGGCTACACGGACACACAATACGCAGTCTGTGTGGGCATGTAACAAGTCCTGTGTCAGTGTCACTCAGTCTACCTTACAGTGCAATAATTATGAGGAAACAGGATGGTGTCAGAATATTTTCCAAAAGATTTAGTGAAATATATAATTGGTGCATTTCTAAAAGGAGGAACTTCAGCAGTTATTCCTGCTGCTGACACCAGAAGCCAACGTATTGATTATTACTGTTATCACCATTGATTGGTGACCTCATCAATCAGCAGGAAATGTAATTCTGCATGTGCTTTGATGCATAAATGGGAATTGTTTTGTAATTCTGTAATTTTCCAAACTACAATCGCTCAAAGAGTCTACAGTCAAGAGGTCAGGAAACCCAGAGATCCATAACAACCTGGAGAAGCCTGACTGGTTCATCTCTCTTAATAATCTTAAAACATCGTTTTAATATTATTTTTCGTTCTGACTCAGCAAATATTTACCTCACATGACTGATTAGCTGTTCCTGCACTTAGAATCATTTGCATTGCATGTTTTTCTCCACATCTCTTGAAAGCTTGTAACATCACCAATACTTAGTTGACATGATGGAAAAATTACAATTTGTTCTACAACACATTTCCAAAAATGTCTCTCTGAGATTTTCTGAGATTTGTGCTTGCTGTTTATTGCAGCCATGCGTAGCGTCAACATCTGATGAGATTACACCTTGCGGTGCCTGGTTGATTCTCTCCAAACCAGTAGATAGAAACTACTGGTTTGCGACATTTTAAAAATTTGCTCAAAATTCATGTGAGAATGAAATGGAAACATAGCCACTAAAATGACTTTAGACTGCAGGACTAAATTGATGCCCCTAACAAGTCCTTTCATATTGGTAAGCCATGATATTGGCAACAATCTAAATGTGTAAAACATAACGGACGATGCAGCATCTTCTTAACAGAACTTTAGACCATAGAATGGAGGATTTTGTTGGTTTTGAACTACCTTAATTCCAGTACCCAGCCTGTGCCTGTTAGCAAGGCAGAAGGCTGTTAATGTTTTCTGCAGGTCATTGGAGCTTGTGAAAAGTGCAGTGCGTTGATGTTTACTTCTTCCTCCTTTCACAGGGACTTGAGCCATAACAAATTGCAAGTGCTCGATGGGAATTTGTTTTCCAGACTGCCGCATTTAAAGGAACTGTAAGTGTTCTTGGTGTTCTCAGTGTTTACCCGGGTTAATAATAGTCTTTTCCATCCTTCGACGTACTAAATCCAGCAATCTATTTCTGTTTTCTTACTTCTACAGAAAGCTGAATCACAACAAACTGGAGGCAATACCAGATCTGGGTCCTTATGCTTCAAACATCACAGCCCTCATTCTGTAAGTAAAGGCTTTTGGATAACCGTTACATTTGTCCATTGTCGCCTCAGCCTGGTTTTGATGGCCATTCTCTGCCAGGACTATTACAGTTAGTTAAACTCATGAGTTGGGAAGTTGTTTCTCCCAACTCAGCCAAGCCCAACCGACTGGGCTAGTTCCAAGACCGGCCAAGTGTTTGCAGACAAATGTCACCAGGACCAATGGAAACATTTTTCTTCCATCTGGAAAGAGACTTCAGCATCAATATAGTCCCTCTCTTTCAGAGGAGAAGTACCAGAGATCATCTTTCAGACAAAAAATAAAAAAGGTTCTTGACTTGTCATATTTTAATCCCTTGCAAACTGTGAGCTCGTAATCGTCTGGAATCTTGTTTTGCAAGACGTGCTTTCAGAATCACACCAGATATTAGTCTGTGAAACCTCAACGATTTTCATTTGGTCTGTGGCGCATTTCTCAAAACTACCCAGTGTGAAGTTGTTGCGGAGGAATGTAGATGTTGCTAGAGGAGGCGTATTCCTCATCAAGCCCTGACACGACAGTCGGCAACAGCCGCAGGCTGCTGCAGTCAGTCAGTCAGTCAACAATTTGCGGAAAGAAATCTCACCTCTAGTGGCAATTTATTTCACGAAGAAAAATAAACATGAGCTGGATCAGCATTCTAAAGTCTCCAACAGTGCTCTTTCAACAAGGACGTTGATCGTCCTGCAACTTTTAATATGGGTTGGTTTACATTTTAATCCTTGCTTGGCTTCTAATTTGGTGAAGTGGCTCAGATACATTAAAGTACCTCAAGTGAAAAGGTATGCCTTTCCCTTAATGGTCATAAAGGAGTTTTAGCATTTTAATGAGCACACCAAGTGACTAAAGCTCTACACCTCTGAATTTCATGATTTCCCTACAGTAATATAATACAGAACAGTATTATGTTATGGGGCAAAATTCCAACAGATTCCAATTAGAAAAGTCCGGTCATTCACTCATAAAGAGGCAATATGCGGGACTCCACTTCCTCTTGACAGTGGAAAAGAGAGGATCGCTGGGCACAGTCACTCGGACAATGAGCCACAGACATGAGCAAAGAGTCGTCTTGAAATCAGACAGTTGTGAGTTCAATTCCAGCTTTCTCTTCAGACATATTGACGCGGCAAGTCTCCGACATCCCAAGGTGTGTTACGGTGTATGAATGTGTGTGGCAAAAGTACAATCGTTGCTTAAGTAGAAGTATGGATACTTGTGTTAAAAGTGACTCTTCTGAAAACAAGAATACTGACTAAAATCTGTTAAGTAAAAGCGAAAAACTATTGAAATGTACTTACGTGCAAAAGTAAAACATAATTGCCACTTTCAATGATGCGAAAAAAAACCCTCTAAAAATGATGTTGCACTTACACTATTTTTCAGATTTGACAAAGAACTTTTGAAGGCCATAATAAGCTCATGGTCTTTATGTTGGCTGAAAACACAGAGCATTTGCTACGAGTTACTCTTGGAGCTGATGAAATGAAAAGAGTCCTCTGAGACTGCGTTCACACCAGCCCTGTTTAATCCGCTTTCACCGAACGCTAGTCCGGTTCGTTTGAGGATGTGTGAAAGCGCAATCTGACTCTGGTCCGCCTACAATCCTAAGTCTGGGTTCAGTTGAAGTGACCTCTATTAGATTATTTAAATGCCTAAAATGTGTTATTTTAGCACGATGTATCTGTTTTCAAAGTTTTACACAATTTAGACATAATATGGGATTGGAAAAAATGAGAAATATAACAGAAGTGGAAGTAGCCTAGATATGTCAAGTTAAAGCGGTGCAAGCCTCATCTGGTCTACAAACAAAACATTGCATATATTATTATGGGGTGCCAGTATGCCACACCAATTACACTGTGTATCCCATAATGCTTTGTAATGGCTAATTGTTCCATAAGACAACCTGTAGTTGTGGGAGTTTCTGTCAGGGTTGTTTGTACCCAGAGACATGCAGGAGGTTTTTGTGCGAAACCAAATGTACAGTGCAATGTTTTGTAGTGCAACTTTAAAACGTGACACCAAAACAAAACTAGCAATCAACTCTGCTGTTTGGGAAACATTAAGGTTTTCATGCAGTGAAGGTCAAACCGAAACCATATGTAAGTGTGCATTTACATAAAATAAATGTAAATAATAATCTAATAGATTTACATACAGTAAGTGACCTCTACCAGCAGTAAGTGGTAGATGCCACTTTTTTTACCTGTTTCTTTTATATGAGGCAAACCATATTATGATTTAAAAGTTGAAGTATGTACCAAAGAGCTCTTGACCCACTTATTTGTGTCCAAACTTCAGTTTTAAATGCATATTCATTTTATTGGTTTGTGTTTGAAAAAAACTGGGAAACTTCAACATGCTATATTCATTAGCTATCACCTCTTTCCCCCTAACGTTTAGCAGTTCAGTGAGATTTCTTTTTTTCTTCTTCTTCTTTTTCCACCAGTGGAACATTTTTCCAGAATTTCTCTCTCTCCTTCAGTTTCTCCAAGCTGGGAGGGTTGTAAAGGAAAGAAAAGGACCTCAGGGTATCAAATACCACTTATTCAAACAGCCAGTCAGACATAGCGGCAGCGCTCGCCGACTTCTTTGACCTCGCAGCTTAGAGTAAAAACAAATGGCAATAACCCTGCAGCTGGTAGTAATTGAGTCGTGATCATCTTAATTAATTGAACAATTTCCTTGGAATTTATGGGGGGGGGGAGGTGGACCCCGTCCTCCAGCCCCCACCAAATCCCCTATGTTCCAGAAGGGTTCAACAAATGACCGTAGAGATACCAGGTTAGATCGGGTCTACAAGGTGCTCAACTTCTTGGCATTTCATCAGAGATCAGTACTTTGCTGAAAAGGAGAATTACAAACCAAAACAAGTATCACAACAATCTTTTGTGACGTTTCTATGAAACGTGTGTGTGATAAGAAGTCTGTAAGAAAAGCCCCGAGTTTCCATCAGTCAGTTTGAAGATTCAAGACAACAACAAGCCCCCTCATACTCTTAGAAAGTTGCTTTAGCTAGGCCAGCCAATGAGCTAAAACGCAGAGTCTCGTGTGTGTGTAAGATATCTGACAAGTTTCATATGGCGTCTCAACAACGAACGCAGCGCTGGTTTTCATTACCGGCGC
Organism: Brachyrhaphis roseni; assembly: GCA_903066815.1. Taxonomy (NCBI): domain Eukaryota; kingdom Metazoa; phylum Chordata; class Actinopteri; order Cyprinodontiformes; family Poeciliidae; genus Brachyrhaphis; species Brachyrhaphis roseni. Next base: position 5,707 of record CAEFZY010076105.1, read on the forward strand.
CACGGCTGTGAGAGGGAGTCATCAGATTGCACTTGAAAACTCTGTTCTTTTTCCAATAGGAAATACCACGCAGACACACACACACACACACACACCCACAACCCAGACACACCACGAGTGAGATGGTTTAAAGGGAGAGAGAGAGAGAAAAAAAAGCTACTTTCCATTTGAAAAGCTTACTCTATTAAAATTATTTGCTGCTTAGTGGACATGGCTTTACTGAAAACACATGTCAACAACAACAGCGTTTGGGAAAGGCTCTCACGATTTTGCATAGTTTGACGGTTTGTGGGGTCTGGTTGAGGGCCCAGAGCGATGGTAGATTCTGGCAGGTAGCAGCTTGAGGGAACCCAATCGCGCTTGTATAACAAATGAGAATCTGGGACGTAAACCTTGGATGATTATTAACATCTCTGTTCCAATCATTCACAGCCTTTGCCTATCTAATCTGGTATAACCTGGAAGAACTAGTTAGACCTTATGTAGCAAACCTTCTTCTTCTCCTCCTTGCCTCAGTGACCAGTCAGGAGAGCATGAAAACTGAGATACACTTTAGACCTGAGGGTTGTGGTGCGTGGAGACCCCTCTGTGATTCTCCCTATGAAGAGATCTTTCATTGTGTTGGACAAAACGTCCAACACAATGACGACAAAATGTGTCAGTTACCAGCATCATCAGATACCATAGTTTTAGGGATAAGAATAATTTCTGCCTTTTCCCGTCTTAAACAAATAGTAATCACTGCAGGGGTGTCCAACTTAAATCCACATTGGGCCAAAATGACAAGCAGCTTGCTTTTCCTTTGTTTTGTAGCTTTCATTTAGCTACAAAACGGGGAAAATGTCGCCGTCTGGTGCAACTAACGTGAGAGCGGGGGGCCCAATACGGGATATTTACAGGAAAATAACAATACGGCAGGATAGGGGGATAAAAAATGGTCGCTTCTGACCAAAAAGGGAGACTTGACAGGTATGCCTAAAGTACACCTGCTGTCTGAATTTACTACCTGCCTCGAGACCAGATTATTGTTGTTTAGATCTGATTTTTCCGATGATGTACAAATTCCAGTAAATGTCACCATTTCTAAAAGTGACCGTTGGCTATAAAACACCTCTAAACTGTGCTAAGCACTGAGCAGCGGAGGCAAGGACTGGGCCTGCAGTCTGGTGCAACAGAGGGACTCTCTCCCTCTGCTGCTGAATCCCCACACACAAAGACGGCACTGTACAGCTCTGTTTATAACTAAGCAGTCCCTGCACTGCAATTTAGGAGGCGTGCAGCTCAGGAAATTGCTGGCCTCTGCCGAGGCATGCTTTCACTGAGGGAATGGTATTCATCAACCAAGTAATTGGCGGGTAACTTTTTTAAATACCTTGTCCGTAATTACCTTATAAACAAAATAACACGTCGCTAAACCTGAAGGTCTGAACAGCGACATTAGTCATGTTCAACAATTAGCTTCCTGTTATAACATATGCAAGCAGCATCAGCTTGGAGAAGAAGAAGAAGAAAAAAGGTATGTCAGAAAGTTTCACGTTGGGTGGTAGGTTTCGTGAGATGTTTGACTTTTTTTTTTTTTCAGACCACTGTGGAATTTACAGTCTTCGCTGTTTGCATATTTGGGAACATGACACCGCTTTGTGCCACTAGTCAGATACGAAGCATTCCTGCGATTTATAGGAGCAACGGTGTCTTGTGTTTTCAGAGCAAACAACAGGATCAGTGGGATCTCGGAGGAGCAGCTCGGACCCTTCGCCTCCCTGGAAACACTCGACCTCAGCAACAACAAAATAGTGGAAATAAAGAGCAGCTCCTTCCCGGCTCTGCCTCTCAAGAACTTGTGAGTTTTATCCTTCTTAGATGGCCTGAGCTCTCTTTTTTTTTCTTTCTTATTTTGCCACATTTCAGCCAAAATATTTAAGGTAGTACATTGGGATTTCAATTGATTTAAGACAAAAGTAGTGAAGTAAAGCAGAACTGATGCAGCGTTTGGTTCTTTTGTAAGACTCTTCCACTTCACAACTATGCACTGAGGTTTGTCGGTGTAACATGATGTTAAATGAACGGCACGTTTCAGCGAGTTCCTCCGAAATCCTTCAGGTTCCTCTGCAACAATCGCATCTTGTCTCTGGAGTCGGGCTGGTCCACCAACCTGGCCAGCACTCTGCAGGTTCTTGAGCTCAGCCACAACCGGATCTCCAACATCCCGGCCAGGTTCTTCCAGCTGCCCAACCTGCAGCATCTGTAAGCTCTGCGCTCCTTCAAACGTTGCGGGTTTGATCGTTGCACCTGCTGACTCCTTCTGATTGAGGACACTGTGTTTTTTTCTCTCTTTTTTTCCCCCCAGGGATTTGAGCAGAAACCACATTCGCCGGGTGGAGGGCTTGACTTTCCAAGACCTACCCACCCTCCACTCTCTGAAGCTGCAGAGGAACCGCCTCTCTGGGCTGATGGACGGGGCCTTCTTTGGCCTTAGCAACATGGAAGTCCTGTAAGTTCACCTTGTGATCAGTGCGTGCCGAGATGATTTCTTTCAAACCTTCCCAGCTGTTGTATGAAGTGATGCCATGTTCGCGTTGTCTGCAGGCAGCTGGGCTTTAACAACCTGACGGAGGTGAGCAAAGGCTGGCTGTACGGCCTGGGGGCTCTGCAGCAGCTCCACCTCGAACACAACACCATCAGCAGGATCCAGCCGGAAACCTGGAAGTGTTGCCAGAAACTCAGCAAGCTGTGAGTCCATATTTTTCCCTCTTTCTGGACTCCTTCCCCTCTCCAGCCAGCTTCGCTATTCCACTCGCCGTCTGAACCCCCGACGCTCCTACGTGCCACTCCGCCTCCCCTCCTCTGCTTTGCTTACACTTCAGTTCCTCCCGCCACCAACCAGACAAAGCAGAGTCTCTGTTGCTCTGCGGATCAGTGCCAGTGTTAAAGCTCTGCCAAGCTACTACACACCCCGCCTTTTCTGTTCTGCTCTTATGTCTCATGAGACTTTGGGATTTTTAGTTTTGCACAGACTTCAATAATTCCCCAAACCATACACGTTTGCTCCTGGTAGGCAAGGACTGGTTAACAGTATTGAGTATTAATAAGGTTTTGAAAATCCAGCTTTTAATGAAATGAAAGAGAAATCGACTGGAGTTTTCTTTGGCACTGCTGACCAGCTGGCTGAGACTCTGGTCTCAACCAGCTGAGATCCTGTCTGGAAACAGTTGATGTTTATTGTGTAGTTTGGACTCTGAGCCAAACAGCATCTTGAAGACAATAGGCTGCGGTTACTGGTGTCAAGGTGTACAAAACCTTTTATACGTTTGGTTTTCATACCAATCCACCGTTCCTATGGTTAAAAGTCCTTCTAATGACAGACAGATGGTTCTAGATTGTTTACAGAAGTTGGGAATAGCTAGCTTAAAAACTGAACCACAGCGCCGACAATTCGCATGGTGTGAATTTAGACTTTGTCTGAATGTTCTTGACTTTCCAAGAACATTCAGTTTGTCTGAATTCACACCACGTGATTTATAGCACTGTGTTATAAACTTCATTTCCCCTTACACCAGAGCAGACTTAAAACATCCAAAAGTCTACATGCTAACCAGTTTTTTTATACACGCTAGGCTACATGATGGTGAGACATTCTGTCCATGGTTACCAATGATTAGAGATGTACCTTCTCCATACTGTAATATTTGACTGTCTTACTAATATTACTTGCTTATGAAGTGTATGAACATTAATCTTCTTATCTTGTAAAAGTTGTGCGGCGCTAAAAAACTCTGACGGGTTGCCAGTCCTTAAGGCTGACGGCTGCTATCCATCGCCGTCTTTTCCCCTCATCAAACGGTTTCGTGTGGAGGCTTTATGCCAAAGTCTTGTACTCCAAATTTAGCGCCACTCACAGGTCTGGAGGAAAAAAACAGTCTCTTAAGCCGTTTCTCTTCCATTTGAAACGGTCCGATGCAGATGTGGGTGTGTGGTTTTTTTGTTTTGTTTTTTTAACAACAACCCATGTTAGGAAAAAAAATGACATCATTTACATTTTTAATGTAAACATGGTGATACATTTAAAGTTTGTTGTTTTTACTCATTGTTATTTTACCACCGGTTCCTCCTGCCGATTCCTTGTTGTGGCTTTTTCCATCAGCGGCCGGCTTAATGTTCGCAAAGTCCAGGATGCTTCTGGACTCAGTCGCTTCGGCTCTTGCTCTTATCTCGTCAACAAGTTGCTGGTGAGCCGGGAATATGTCCAGGCATCTGATTTGTTCTACTTTGGATCAAAAAAGAGTGTCCTCTATTTTTTAACTACATTCTCTCCTAACTTAGCCAAAGCAGTGCACAGATTGGTTTTGATTACATCAGAATATATATATATTCAATATATATTAATGGAATTGACCAACATGAAAGAGTTTGTAACTGTGAACTGGAAGGAAACTTTTTCCCAGAACAAAGTAACAGCAGAACAAAAAGTCTCTTCGCTGTAATTGGATCTAAAAAGTATCGACTCTGGGGACATTAATATAAACAAATGCCACACTTTTGTTTATATTGTTGCATGGATATTAGGGGTGTGTTGCTGTGCTAATCTTCCTTGATGTTTTTTTTTTTTTTTCTCACCCTGCAGCAACTTGTCCTCGAATCACCTGTCCAGGCTGGAGGAGTCCAGCTTCGACGGCCTCAGCTTGCTGGACGAGCTCCATGTGGGAAACAACCGCGTGAGCTTCATCGCGGGCGGAGCGTTCCGCGGCCTCTCCAACCTGCAGATGCTGTGAGTTGAGTTCGAGTTGCAAAAATATGCATTGTAAATGTCACCACTGAGTGCGTACAGAGGCCTCTAGCGAACACGGAGTTTTTTTGTTTTGTGTTCTTTTCTTTTGCATCGTCTCTCAGACGATGCAAAAGTCTGAGAGACTTTTGCATCTCTCAGATGCAAAAGAGACTCAGACAGAGAGAGAAAGCGTTTGAGCTTTCCTTGCTGAAAACATTTCAAAGGAACATTATACTTCTGATAATGTACCTCAGAAGTATTGCGAGGTACATTATTTCCTCTGTCAGTTTTTTCGTGTTCTGAATGGTTAATAAAAGGCCGTTTTCATGTGCAGTTTCATCTCAACCTTACTCAAACAAACATGAACATGCAGGGAATAGATCAGTTTTCAATCGGTTTTGTGTTAAGAATATATAAACACGTTTTTACTGAGGCTATTTGAAATATTTGTGACTGTATACAATATAGACCCGGGTATATCTGCTCATTTATTGTGAGGGAAGTCCAATATGTTTTGTGAGGTAACGTAGAGGACAAATCTTTCCCCATGTCCTCTAAGGGGCGCAAGTAAGCGCGAGTATTTGTTATGTGGAACAACAAGAAAAAAGAAAAAAACAAAAGAGGACAATCCATGCTATCCTTAGCTCTTTGTTAACTTCGGTACTGGAGTGGAAATATTGCGTCTGATTTGCTTTGGGGATGTGAAGTAGATTATTGTCTTGATGTGTCTGCGCACACAAATTTAAAAAAAAGAAGAAAAAAAAAGGAACTCAGACAGGCACAACCGCAACCTCAGTAACCCCCTCACACACACACACACACACACCCCTCCCCACACCATCCTTTCCTCTGTCCAAATTGCTCTCCCACACCACATCCACCCATCCCCCCCACCTCCCCTGTTCCCACAGAAAGGCTCAGTAACATTTCCTGTAGCGGAAGACTAACTACAACCAAATGTGAGCGGCGTTGCTGAGGTCATCGCAGGGCAGGTGTGCATCTAGGTGGACACGGACAGCTTCAGGGCTTCAACAATCCCCGGCCTCCCCCTACACACACTAACATGAAAGCACACACTCACACCCTTCCTCAATTTCAGCCAGCCATAGCCAAGCATGCCGAGGAGGAAAATAACTGTTTGAAGGCAATAAAGCAGCTAAAGGATCAAAGGAAGCAATTTTTTTTTTCTGGGAAATTCTAGGCTTTCGGTGATCTAGATGTCATTTTCTTTCTGCGGATAGCAGAGAGAGAAAGCGTTTGAGCTTTCCTTGCTGAAAACATTTCAAAGGAACATCAGCTGGTTAGATTATGTGGCCACTGTGGTAGTAATTACAAAATCCAACGGCTGACTATTTAACATTGGGTGAAAAGTCTTATTTTATGTAGAAAGTCGTAGTAAGAGGAAGGGAAAAAAATTACGCAGCTAAACGAATGTTGAGTGTTGTGTTTGCCTGCTAAGATCACATTATGTGGTCATTCATTTTGGACTTATTGCTAAGTTAATATTTGCCCTTAAATACTTCATAAAACATCAAAATCCCACCAAACAGAGATTTTTATAGTAGGTTTACCTTTTCCATACATTGTTAGAACAGTATCTCTATGTGGGAAATGACCTTTGTGGATCAGCAGCTCCAGTTTATAATTAAAAAGGTCTTCCAGGGAAACATAGTCAGTGGGTTCATAAAAAAGCTTATTTGACAAACTATAAAATAACAGAATCGCTTTAATAATTCAACGTTTGATTGTGGATTTATTTATTTATTTTTTTACACTGTAATCTCTCTTAAAGGGATCTCCAGAACAATGAAATCTCCTGGACTATTGAAGACATGAATGGGCCGTTTTCGGCTCTTGAAAAGATGAAAACGCTGTAAGTCAGTTGTGTCTGATAAATCAAATTGCCTTCATAAAAACTAAGATCTTTCAGTCTGATGCAGCCTTTGTTTCCATTCTTCCAGGTTCCTGCAGGGGAACCAGATTCGCTCAGTGACCAAAAAATCCTTCTCAGGCCTGGACGAACTGCAGCACCTGTGAGTCGGCCTCGTGTTTCACTGATTGTTTTCAAAAGTCCGAGCCGTAAACAAAGTGGGCCGAATCATAAAAGGGTGTTTGTTTGAGCCTTGCATCCAGACCGTCTTCTCCTTTTCCTCTGCTTTGATGTGGAGTCGAGAAAAAAAAAGAAAAAAGCTGCCATTAGTGTCCTTCCGTGTGAGCCAAAACTATATCGATCACAAAGAGAGACAAAGTGGAGACAACTGTGTGTATGTGTGTTTGTATGACTTTTCAACAACTGCATTTGATTCTAATTAGAACCAATGCCAGAGCTCAAAGCAGTTCAGAGTCAGGCCTCTTTTGATTAACAAAGCGATCTGTTGCCCAGTTTTATGGGTTTTTTTCTCTCTCTCTCTTTCTTGTGATTGAAGATTGTAAAATGTCTGCGCTCCTAACATCTGATGTCTGCAAAAAAAAGCTCTCTGAGAACCTTATCAGTGCTGATGCCTTGTCTTTGTTTTCCTTATTTTTAATTTTTTCCCCCCCTCTGTGCATAGAGATCTGAGCAATAACGGCATCATGTCCATCCAAGCTAACGCCTTCTCCCAGATGAAAAACCTTCAGGAGCTGTAAGTGTTGGCACCACACACCGCTGACTTTCTTATTAATATCGACTCCAAACATCATTGAACGGTTTGATGATATCTTCAAATGCTCTTTCTAATTCTACAACGTTGCAGCTGAAACTCAATACATGTAAAAAAGCATTTTTTTAATCTCTGACATTAAATCAGTCTAAACTTTTCCTTTTTTAGGTCAGTTAGGATTACCAAAATTATTCTGGTTCTATTTTCTTCATTATCTATAGTTAAACACGGCCTGCACTGTGACGGACTGAAAGGCCGCTGTGCATTGAAGAAGCCATAGCTTCAAAAGCATGAAAAAAGAAAAAATCTGAATATGGTTTATAAATAACTCCAAATATGAAGACTTTTATTCCTGGAGACATGTCCTGTGGTCTGATGAAGCTAAAGTATAGGTGTTTGACCATAATGATTATTTTAAACAAAAGCTTACTATCCTGAAAACACCTTCATGTCTGTAAAATACATATGTTACAGAACAAATGACATCAGAGGGGAGAAAAATCTGTGAAAACACTGAAGTGACATCTCAACATATCAGCCAAGAATCCTAACCCTCCTGAGCAGTGACCCTAATCATCCCGCTAAATTAGTTACAAACACAATGTTTCATAGTGGCCATCACAAAGCTTTTGTCTGTGTACACATTTAGCCTGGCCTGTATTAAAACAAATATTTCCCCCTCATTTAAAAAAAAATGATGTCATACACATGCATTGGGTTTCAGAAAAGCTTTCACCTATGAACCCCCACAAATCTGCCCCTGAGCGCTGTTTTACACATGCCAAACCCATAGGGGGCACTGTGGCGCAAAGTTAAAACCTGTGCCAGCCAATCAGATTGCTTCAAAACAACCATGACTTCCAGTTAGGACTTAAACATGATGCCAAGAGGTTCACCTGTGTGTACAAATATATAGACTTTTAAATAGTGTATTGGGGAAAAAAAATATCAAAACAAGATCATACTGATTAGGAATTATGTGAAAGCAATCTCTGAATATATCGGCACATTATTTATCATGCACTGTAATGCAGGGACCTTAAATCCCCATTTTCCCATGTAAACACAAACACAAATAGTTTTCTCAAATCTCCACCTTGGTCAGACTTTTTTGTAAACAATTATTTTAGTCATATTAAACTGAGTTTTGGAGCGAATGAAAGACCAAAACACATACCGTTTGTTTTCCCAGCTATTCTGCTACATGCGAACCAGGCCACCAGTTCTGTCAGGAACCAGAACGTCCATTGGTAGAAAGTCAAAATAACCTCTCTCTCAATATTCTGACAATGGGCTAACTGACTCAAGACCTCCTTGAAGTAGTGAACGTAGCCAAACCTACTTAGAGCAGTAAAGGTTTAGTGTCCTTTAAAGTGAGGCAGTTACAATAAGTTACTCTTTTTTTCCTATTTTTTTTTTTATAAATATCTTTATTCAAGTACTTACAGAAAAAAATCCTCCTCAACTTCACTTCTTAAACGTCTTGTTTTCTCTGATAGAACATTAACTTATGGATTCATGAAGCATGTGCTAAACCCAAAGCATTTCTGATACCTTCTTCTCCTGGTAGGCGTCTGAATACCTCTAGTCTCCTGTGTGACTGCCAGCTGAAGTGGCTTCCCATCTGGGTGGAAGAGCAAAGCTTCCTGCCCTGCATCAATGCCAGCTGTGCCCACCCGCAGATGCTGAAGGGCAGGAGTGTGTTCTTGGTACGCCAGGAGGAGTTTGTGTGTGGTAAGTGCATTCATTCCTAATACACACGAGCCGTTTAAATTGGGTGCTTTTCTTCCATGGCCACTAAATGTTAAGATGTACTGTTTGTGCATCATCTGCATACGTGTTGAGGTTTTTTCTTGTTCGTCCAGATGACTTCCCAAAGCCCAAGATAACGGTGCAGCCAGAGACCCAGTCAGCTCTCAAAGGAACCAACGTGACATTCGTCTGCTCTGCCGCGAGCTCCAGTGACTCCCCCATGACCTTTGCCTGGAAGAAAGACAACGAAGTCCTGAACGATGCCGAGATCCACAACCAGGCCCACCTAAGGGTGCAGGGCGATGCGGGAAGTGAGACGGAAGTCACAGAGTACACCACCACATTGCAGCTGCGGGACGTGGAGTTCTCCAACGAGGGGAAATACCAGTGCGTCATCTCCAACCACTTTGGATCGTCATATTCCTCTAAGGCCCGGCTCACGGTGAACAGTAAGTTTGGGGTGTGCTAAATTGTTAGACACGTCTCACCAGACCCTCGACTCCAAATCTTAATCTGTTTTACTTTTTCAGTACTTCCTTCTTTCACCAAAACGCCAATGGACTTGGCAATCCGTGCAGGAGCGATGGCTAGGCTGGAATGCGCGGCCACCGGTCACCCATCCCCTCAGATCGCCTGGCAGAAAGACGGAGGCACTGACTTTCCTGCCGCTCGCGAGCGTCGTATGCACGTCATGCCCGAGGATGACGTCTTCTTCATTGCGGGTGTCAAGACGGAGGACATTGGTGTCTACAGCTGCACGGCTCAGAACACAGCTGGAGTTATTTCAGCAAATGCAACTCTAACTGTTCTTGGTGAGAAAGTTTCCCTGCACCTACTAGACCTTTACTATTTCGTAGTTTTTCACAGTATTGTCAAAGCTTTTCCTTCATTTCTTACAGAAACGCCCTATTTCCTGCGCCCTCTAATGGATCGGACCGTGGCCAAGGGCGAGACAGCCGTCCTCCAGTGCATCGCCGGTGGTAGCCCTCCTCCTAGACTGAACTGGACCAAAGACGACAGTCCCCTAGTGGTCACCGAGCGCCACTTCTTTGCCGCTGCCAACCAGCTCCTCATTATTGTTGATGCTGCTGAGGTGGATGCGGGAAAGTACACTTGCGAGATGTCGAACGCTCTGGGCACGGAGAGGGGGAACGTTCGCCTGGCGGTCCTGCCGAACCCCAACTGTGACTCTGGAGTGCAGAGTGGTGCCGGGAACGTCATGGGGAGTGGATCAGGGGCAGATGATGATGGCTGGACCACAGTGGGGATTGTCATCATCGCGGTGGTTTGCTGCGTAGTTGGAACTTCCTTGGTCTGGGTGGTCATCATCTACCACACCCGCCGGCGGAACGAGGACTGTAGTGTCACCAATACAGGTCAGAAGTCACTTGGTTTGTCAGATTGTCCAAGCATCTGAGCTTGCATTAACACGTGACCTTGTCCTCCAGATGAGACCAACCTACCTGCGGATATTCCCAGCTACCTCTCCTCCCAGGGAACACTAGCGGACCGACAGGATGCCTACATCCCGTCTGAAAGCGGTAGCAGCCATCAGTACATAGCATCATCCTACAGTGGTTTCTACCTACAGACCAAAGACATGAACGGTACCAATACTGGCCTTTTCTTCTTTGACTTTAAAGCTATACGTACTGAAATAAAATGTAAGGTTTTAGTAATGTTATTCACCTGGTTACCCTTGGTAGGTCTTTGTCAGCTAGATACAGGAAGTGAAGCTGATATGGAAGCAGCCATCGATCCTTTGCTTTGCCACTACCAAGGTCCGATTGGCTCGCTGCTTTGTCGTGATAACATATATCCCAGTGACCCATCTGAAGTCTTCACAGGTTGGTACAAGTCTTGATCCGGTTCCAGAAGGATTTTTAAAAGAGCTGTGTTAACACTTTGTATTTACTTTTTTTTAGCTATACATAATTTGACTATGCTATTTCTTTATCAAGAACATACTGTGAGTGTTGCCTTGATTCCTTCACTCATTTGAGAAATCCTTCAATCTCATCCGTGTGGACCAGCGCCTCCTTCAAGGTGCAGCTCCTGCTTGGAGCTGCACCTTGTTTCCAGCCTACCGAGGCTCCCCCACTCAGCTACTTCAGACTAGCCAGCAGTAATTAGCAAACACCTGATGGAAGTGTGCATCTGCTGAGCTCATTATAGGAGCTACTTCTCAGAGTAACGCTAGTAAAAACGTTGCTTTTTTTAACAACTGTAGTTACTTAATTGAGCTAAAAGAAATGGCACTATGTGCCACTTTAAGCTCCAGAAAACTAATTAATATAATCTCTGCCTTTTCACCCTCAGATTTTTCGATTGACCAAAAGCCCGTCGGCATGGAGTCCTACAGTGGCAGCCTGACCAAACCCAAAACGATGGACATCTTGCTATCGGAGCATTTTGACATGTGCCCGCCCTCCCTAGTGATGCAGTTTCCAAACACCAACCTAAATCAAGACCCTGCGCCTCAGCAGAGGGACCGGCAGACAACGGCGGATGACGACGATGCTTTCGACTGTGGAAAACCTCATAAATGTGTCCCTCCCTGCAACACTTTCATGGGTAAGTTGTCGATTATCCAATGTTTTTATCTGAACTTGATTTTGCCTAGGCAATGGAATGACTTGTAAACATGTTTTCCCGCAGGTACGTTTGGGAAAGCTGCTTGGACTCCCCACAAGGATCTATACATCCCACCGTCAGTCACGTATCATGGGATAACTCTTCACGAGAATCCTTACACTGCTTTGGACGTTGACTCGGACCTCGAGCAGAGCATCAAGGACTCATTGGAACAGAGCGGCCGTGTGTATGAGCAGCCGTTTGACGGCCGTAGAACTGATGCCAACTCACAACGTAGGATGAGCTCCTAGCTGATCCAACGTCCGGTTTTTCATCAGAACAACCAAAAGGAAAAGAAAAACACAAACATTTCTACCTCACTGAATGGACACTTTGGCAATAAAGGATGTCTGTAATGTGCAACAAGTGAATGTAAAGGACAGCTTCACGCAAAATAGCACCGGTTATTTTGCTGAAAAAAAAAAATAAATAATTCTGTTAAATAACGTAGATGAATATATAAATTTTTATATAAAGTTTATTATATTTTGTAAATTGTTTATAAACAGATTTGATTATTTTTGCCTACTTTTTTTGTACAAATACTTTGCAGCCGTGGCTTTCCATTTATGTCCGCTTTGAATAAAGCAGTGTTTTGCACATGTGTAAACAATAAAACGTGTGCTGCTATGCTCACTTATGGTGTTTCAAACCCTCCGAAAAGATGATCTGTTTCAGATCTGAATATGAAACAGATTCATCACTGTCCTCTCAGAGCACAACACACCACCAGCAGTGATGGCATAGTTACTTTGAAAAAGTAACTTTAATCAGATTACTGATTACTCCTTGAAAAAGTAACTTAGTTAGATTACTGATTACTTGATTTGGAAAGTAACTAAGTTACATTAAAAGTAACTTTTTAGTTACTTTCAGCAG